>JACGWL010000012.1:12788628-13010601 GCA_034509725.1 Sesamum angolense
ATATATTAAATATAATATATATATTTTGTGATTAGTATATAATTTTAAAAAAATAACTAATTATATAATAAATATATTATATTTGTTTTGTAATTGATCAAGTTAATAAAATTTAATTTGAATTAAATTTTCAATTGATTATATGTCAAGTAAAACTTTCTTGTGTTCCCATATATGCAGAACAAGAAAAGTGATTTGGGGCAACGTTAATTTCAACACAATATATCTTTTCCTATATTTTATTAAATTCTAAACGTGTGTGTGAGTTGTTTTTTGTTACGTGTTAGATATTGTGCAAGAACATGCGTGTGTTTTGGCTTTATGATAAGAATAAATTAAATGAATTGAATTTTCTATTCTAAATTCTGTTACGTTTATTACTGTATTTAAGAGGTAAATGCAACAATCTGTGAAAATTTTATGTAATCTATTTCATTTTTTTTTTTTAAATGTACAATAAGATGTAATAAAATTGGAAATAGTTACAAAGACGTGGAAATATCATCAACAAAATCGAGATTCAACACACCAATATGTAATCAAGTTGCTAAAATTTTCTTGAAAAGGTAAAAAGCAAAAATAAAGAATAAAATCAAAATATTGAGGAAATTATTTCATCAACTTTTATTCAATCCCTTAATCTTAATTATGTCCTAATTTTTAAATTGTCTGCGTGAAATTAGACAAATTAACAAGTTTTAGGCTGGCAATTGGCCTTGATTTCTTCATCAAAATCCAGAAAGGGCCACACCCATATGATCAATCAACAACAAAAAAAACAAGAACACACACACACATGAATGTGAGAGAGAGAGAGAGAGAGTACTTGAGGAGTGCTTCTTGGATAATGAATTGAACCAGAGAAGGGAAGCTTCCGTTGCCCATCAACGATGACCGACCTTCCATCATAGGTTACATCGACACCACCTACCGCCGCCCTCACCACCACCCCAACCACCACCACCACCACCACCCCACCATTCCACCACAACTAGCACAAAACCCCACCCAAATTTCTGGAAATTCCGTTGTTCACTCCTCCACACTCCACCAGGAAATGGCGAGTGCGAGTGTGCTAAATATATAACATATATGTTTCAAACGTACAAGCAAAGAAAACAACTACTAGTATTAAATTTGAATGAGAAGGTAAGTCATATCATATATAGACAGAGAGGATTAAGCAAATGAATCAGAGGGAAATATGCATGAAATCTTGGCTCAAAATCTGCTGTTTTTTCTTTATTATCAACATAATTAAATGCATGCACACTTTATATTTATCAAAATCTGCTCTTTATAGAAAAACAAAAGAAAATACATTGCAATATTCATTCATTGATTGGATTTAAGACAGCCAGTGCAGATGATGATGATGATGATGACATAAAGGAAAAAGAATTATAAGATTTGTTGATATGGGCTAAAAGTGTAATAAATGATGGGAGTGTGGAAAATAACAACTAGTTTTTTGCGTATGATGTTTCATTTTGCAGACAATGAAGGTTTAAGGAAGTGAAGCGTTGTGTGCATGTTTTACTTACCCCATTCCTCCCCAAATACATCACTAACCAACTATTATATATTTATATGTATGAAAATTTTTAATTTGAATATGAATAATCATATAGCAAGCGCAAAGTCCTGTACAATTTAGGAAAAGTGATCAATCACATAACAAGTGTAATGCATTTGCTCTGTAATTGATTTGGTTCGGCCAAATCTGATAAATACTAATATATATACGAATCACAATCGGTGTGTGTATAAAAAGGTGGAATAGGTAATTGATTAATATTGTTAAAGTAAATTAATTTTAAATGTATATGAATAGAATTGTATTGATATGATTCATTAATTAACGGGGCACTGGTTGCTAATGAAATATATAAGTATAAGGACATTTCAGTCGGCGCACGTTATTTTGTCAGTGGAAAGTGGTTATTATGAGATTTGCTGCCTTAATAAATAGTATAGATACGTTAGAAGAGAAACATATTGATTCTTGAATGATGCTGCTTTTGTTTTTAATTGGACTAGATATAATATTATTGAAATTTTACCAAAATGCCCTCCAGAAATCCCTTCAAAATCAATTTTCAAGAACTAACAAATGCCCTACAATTGGGTCAAAGTTGTCCACGGCCGGCAAGAGCTCGCGTGTCTATGTGTGTGGTTTGTTGGGTTCCCTTATGGGCCATCAATTAGAAAGAATGGTTTCTTAATGGGCCAAACTCAAATCAAGTAGTCCAATATTCAGCCCAATAGTTTGAATTCGGGGAAAATTGGGGCCCGGCCCAATATCAGTAAAGAGACCCGATTCGTTTACTTCGAGTGGTCACTTGTCCCCTCCCCCAAGCCAGCATACCAGAAAAGCACGGATTCTCTCTCTCACCTCTCACTCTCTCTCTCTCTCAAACACTAAGCGAAGGAAAGCTGCGACTTTGATTGTTTTCCGCATCTAAATCTCTACGTCTAGAAATGTCGGTAAGTATGTGTTGGTGTGCAGTTCCTGATTGTGCATCTGTATTGTTAAACCCTAAATGTTTCCTTCTTCTTCTTTTATTTTTTCCATGACTTTGTTGAATTTAATTGAGAAAAAATTTGCAGATCTTTGAGTAATGGAAGTGCTCTGTGGCAATGGTGGGAAAGAATTGCTTCGCGATCGCCAGCGACCGGCGGCTTGGTGTGCAGCTGCAGACTATCGCGACTGACTTTCAGAAGATTTATAAAATCCACGATAAGCTCTTTATCGGTCTCGCTGGCCTCGCTACTGATGCACAAACGCTGTAAATTTTCTATACTAGATTGAAACTCTTCTATTGGTACTGATTAATTTGTTTAGCGGGATGGAGTAAAAATTTTAACCTTGGGCGAAATGCATATTTTGGTGCGTATGGTAGGAAAATGTAGGAATTGGAGGTGGGTAAAATATTAATTCCGTTTACTTTATATGAAAACTTGGAGATTACATATGTGAAGGAGGGTGTATCAAGATCCAGTCCTTACTCGGTCTGTCTCTGCTTAGCAGTGAAATTGTGAATTCAGCACGGCATACAGACTTGTGAAAATTTTGAAGCTTGAAGACCGAGATTATATGCATTTGACTTCAAATGTGCAAAATTTGAAGCGTTAAGAATTTGGACTGTCACCTCTGATGTTTAATATCCTAAAAATTATCACGTAAAACAAAGAGTCAAAGAACCTTTTGATTGCTATGGAATAATTTGATTTTTTATGACTACATGTGTGAAAAATGTTCTGTAGATTCTCATTTTATAAATCCTTGGCTCTCTAATGATGTGTGTATATGAGATTATGAGGTCTAGTTTTGCTTAGATTTTATGCTGGCTCATAGATTTGTATCTTGATTGAATCCAACTGAAGGTATCAGAGGCTTGTTTTCCGGCACAAGTTATATCAGCTACGAGAAGAGAGGATATGAAGCCAGAAACTTTTGCTAGCCTTGTGTGTCTGCACTTCTCTATGAGAAAAGGTTGGTTAAACCATTCCGCATGGCATGTCTTGTAAGTGTTGACTTACATGTGATTGGAACGATCATTATTCTCACTTATGTTGAAATAAGTCGTGGTTTAGAGAAAATGTATATGAGCTTTACGTTATTTCTTATTTTCTTTAAGGTTTTTACCAATTTTTGTGATTTTCTTACTCAGTCACCCCTTTATTCTTTATGAATGTGTGTGAACTGTTCCCTTTCATTTTGCGGGGAAGAATATGTAAAGCTTGGATTGTAAATTACAAGAGAATGATGTATTCTTGTTGTTTTTGTGGCCTAGGTTTGGTCCATACTTTTGCCAACCTGTTATTGCTGGATTGGGTGATGAAGAAACCCTTCATTTGCACTATGGATTCCATTGGGGCTAAGTACGTCATACTACTCATATTGTTAATTCTTTTATTGTTTCACTTTTGAAATTTTAATTAAATTTCTTTCAATCTGCGGAGGAAAAAAGAGAGAAGTTGTGATTGTGGTTTCAATGGGTCTCTAGATGATGTTTGTAATTAGCTTCTACTTCAGCCTCCTCTCTCGTGGATGCCATTTTGTCTATTGTTTTGGTTTAGTATACATGAAAAGAAATTATTAGACTAGTTCTTTTCCAGATCTGGTAAACTCTACAGCAATTTAAGAAATTCCACCTCAGTTTTTCTTCTGTAAGCTTGTGAATTCTAGTCCTGTCTTCGATGTTTTTTGCACAATTTGAAGGGACTAATGTATTCCATCCTCATCCGTAATACCATAAAGCTATTCTTAAAGCCTTGGGACTATAGTGAAGTTTAATGCATTTCTCCATTCACATATCATCTCCAAAAGTTAGAATTCATGTGTCTTTTCGGTGTACAAATGCAGGGAACTTGCCAAAGATTTTGTTGTTGCTGGAACGGCCTCAGAGTCACTCTATGGTGCCTGTGAATCAATGTTCAAGCCTGACATGGTTTGTACCTTTACTTTGATATTGCTTATACCTGCTTGACTGAAAGTTAAACTACAGACTGTTGTTTTTCATATATAAATATACTTCAGGAGGTTACTATAGTATCTGCATACTTTTGTACTGGAGATCCTTTTACCTACTTCATGGAAATTTTGGCTCGGTTCTCAAAAAAATGAAGCAGAAAGAATACAAGTGCTTAAGGATAAGTTCCTCCTAACGTTTGGCCAAATACTTGCACTTGTCCACTTTTGCTTATTAGAAAGCAGCTTCTTGTCATAGAATGGAAATTTTCATTTACAATATCATGATTATTATGCATCTTCCTTTATGGTATATGGTGATTTCATCTGAGGCTGTTAAAGATCTCCAAGTGGAACAAATGTTTTTCCCCCCATCTCTTAGCCTTTGTCCGTTGCTGCCTCCCTACACACAAAACATATATAAGGCTCCATTTCTTTTATTCGAAAATCAAATGCCATGCCACTGGCTTCTGATTGGTTACCTGCTTTTTTCAAACAAAACATCCAGGAAGCTGAGGAGTTGTTCGAAACCATTTCACAAGCTTTGCTATCGTCCGTGGACCGTGATTGTTTGAGTGGCTGGGGAGGGCATGTTTACCTCGTGTAAGTGGTTTGCTGATCACTCAACCTTCTCTTTGGCGAAATCGATTGTTATATGAAGTGTAAATGTGCTAATACAGCCTTCTAAGTCATTTCAATTAAAACTTAATTGCTTGCATGAATATTTTATGATGTTGCAGCACACCAACTGAAGTTACAGAAGAATCCTAAAGGGAAGGATGGATTGATTTTTGTGCACGAACGCCGGAAGACTTTCCTTATTTCCATCAGGGGATGTTTTGGTGATAGAATGCTAAAAAAAAAGTTGTGTTGTATGACATTAGTGTTTATTCAGATTTAAAAAATCAGATGTTGCATTTATCATCACTATGTTCTCTATAAATGCTTGAAAATGGGACAGTGCGCTTTTACATTCTTCTAAGCTGATACTATCTTGTTGATTGCTAGTAATTTGATGCGCTCTGCTTTGAACTTTTGCCTATTCTACTGTTGGAAAAGCTTAATTCACACAATTAGCGAGATAGAAGCCAAACAGATGGATTATGTATGGGTCTGATTGAAGTAGGTCAGGTCAAGTATAAAATGGCCTGGGTTGGATTTAATTGAAATAATACTCAATATTATTCGAGTACTATTTATAGAATCATTGCTATTATAATCATTTTTCATCATTATGGTTTAAAATTTGCAGGGTTGCATATTTTAAATTTCAGTTGCGTGCAAATTGAAATAACGAAATTTTCTTTTCAAAAGTTAAACTCGACATTATTATGACGTTTGCTGGCGCTTTAGTGTTTTAAATAGTTGAAGAATTTCCCATACACTGTTATCAAGTAATATATATCTTAATTATTATGTTGTATATCCTATTTTGGTGTTATTAATTTCAAGGTGTTTTCGGAGACGAAGTCAAAATAAGTGTAGAATGGGCCTGAAAACTTGTATAGATGGCCCGGATCTTTTTATGGGGCTTGGCTGATCGGTGAAGGGCCTAAAACAATTAATTTAAAAAAAAAAAAACTCATTAAGCACTTCAAAGCGGAAATAGTTTGCCAATTCATTCCAATTCCCTCCGCCACGATCCCGCTAAATTCACCGACCGTTTCACCGAGGAACCGCCGATTCGTAACCTGAGACTTTGAAACGCCGTCGTCCGTTCCAGTTTGGATCACGTCTGTCGGCCCGGCGATGCGCGACCAGCGAACCGTTATCAGCAGTTATTTTTGCCTTCATCAATGGGAATGTGGTTGCTCGTTTTTCTCTGGATTTGCTCAAGTTGTTGGCAACATTCTCGGCCATCCTCTTGATTTCCTCTCTGGAAAATCTTGCAAGTAAATGTTCTTGCTTAGTATTTTGTACAGAATGCTCAATTTTTACTTGCTTCCTTTGTCCTTTCTGGAACTAATATCTACATTATTGATGCAATCATCAGTAGGTTGTAGTGGTGATATGTAGAGACGCTGTGAATTCTTGGTCTGCATTCGTTTTTATGACAGAAATTGGTGTGTTTTTGGCCATATATATCTTTATTATGTTTTTATGTGGCTAAAACTTCAATTTCATCTGCTTTTTCATGCAGCTCGTATGTGGTTCAACATGGGATATCCTCTTACATCGAGAATTTCTGCGTCCACATTTGCTCAAGTTGGCATGGTGGCAACCTTATCTTACCTTGGTTAGTGAACAGCCTGTTTAAGAATTTTTAATTACACAGTTGAATTTTTCACCAAAAAGCACCTGTAATTTTCATGATGTTTTACTCATTTGTTTGCTTCTGACAACAAAAATGCAGTTCTCTTATTCTTCTACCTGTTATGCAATTTGGAATCTGCCAATGTGTCTGTCGCCACTCTGTGTCGAGTCGTATGGGCTTGTTTTGCTAGTTTTCTCAGCATTAGACTTTTGCTGCACCTACTTATGTTTCAAGCTTCGAACGCGTCAAGAGAAAACACAGGGGAGAAAGAGAGACCTCGAAGAGTTTGCTACCACTAGTGATGAAAACTGTGAATTAGGGGAGAATTCGATAACCCAACACACTACAAATCTTGAACATAGGAGATCACAAGTTAGTAAAAGGAGGGATTACAAAAACAAGCATCTGCGGAGATCTTTAAGGCCACGTAGTCATCGACCACGAATGAAGTTATCTGGAGTTCCATCATCTGCATAGGAGAAAGATTTTGAGTAATTTGGTGATCACGGTAGCCCAGTTCACCATCATATTCGAGTCGCCAGGAGTTCAAAAGGATCTAGGCATAGAACCAGGACTCATCATAGGGGGCTGTAACTTCTTAGAATGCAATGAGAGTGCATAGCTTTGATTTTACTCACAAAACCATATAGCTACTTTTCAAAGTATGGTAGCAGTCAAGTGATGGAATAAGTCCTCAGCTGATGTAAATTTTTATGATGCTAAATTATCTTTATTTTTTAATTAGTAGATACAAGATGTGTGCAAAAAGTGGTGCAAAAAGCATACTTTCAGCCCAGTTGTTCTTTCAACCCATTTTGACTTAACCTTTTTGCTGCATTCTGAAATGTCTTGAGAATAGTGTGATAGAAACCATGTGGACAAGAAATTAAGCACCAGAAGTAGAGTTGGTGGAGATTAGTATGAAGATTTTACTGTGAGTAAGATATAGATCATCCAGCAAATCAAGTAGTATTAGGTCATATGTGAATCAGAAATTTCCATCAATTACTTCAACTTTCGGCGCCCATCCCTTTTTGGTAATTGTCTTTTTTTCAATTTTTCTATCTTATTTAATGACTACAAGAATGAATTGTTTCACCTACAGATACCATTATTCCAACTACAACCAACAAAATTCGTGCAAATTGTTTGACAATTGACGATTATCAACTTGCACGCCCCTGTGTGTTGTGTGTGTGAGAGGAGAGAGAGAGAGAGAGAGTTGAAAAATGCTATTCTTGTCTTGTGATGAAATAGAAAAGTATATATTTCTGATTTGAGCTTAATTTATTTGTTACTTTTGAGTTTGGGGTTGGGATGATGATGTTATTGCCTCCAATCACTTACAAAGATATACATGATGCAAGGATTGGATGAGTTTGATTTGCCACATTCATTTTTTCCTATAAAAATATGTTGCAGGTTTTAAAGATAACTATACAAGAACTACATCACAGTTGGAATTTGAAAAACATGGTATATGGTCAAATTTTTGCCTCAAATGTTAGACAATTTTTTGTCCTTTCCAACAATTGAATAGTATAATCAAGCCTTTTGTTGATCTGATATTTGGACTTTGATTGGTGGCTCAATATTCAAAACTTAGGATTTTTAATAGATCAATTATTGAAGACAAATGGCGAAAACGAAATTTCTTCAAGCAAATAGCGTGTGAATAGGGGTTGAACTAGAACATGATGCAAACCCCAAACGATAATTACAAAGCTTAGTGATCATGATTAAAGTATTAATTTGTTTAGAGTAAAAAAGAGAAGAGATTCCAAGTTGAGCACATACACTTCACCTAGACAACCTCGTTGCAGTAATTACGGCTCAATCATAACCCCCCTCCACACACACACACATATTCTAATATTAGCTTAATTGTAATTATCCGAAGTTTATGGGATGATAAATGATGTTTAAGAACCCTGTTTTCATACTTGTCAACACCTGATCAATGTTTATTTATTAATTAATGGTTGAATTATTACACACTCTTTGTAATTTTATTGTTTGTTTTAGTGTGCTTGAAAAGTTGCGGCTGCGGCTTTTGGAAGTCAAGAAACATGTGAATTTGTATTAGTGAGTAGTGACAAAACATATGGTCCACTTGTTTTTTTCCCAAGTAAAGTTTAGTTGATTATTTATGAAAAAAAAACAAATGATGTGTAATTGAGTATTCATAAATAAGTTCGAGATTATGAATCCTCCTATTAAATATATAGGTACTTATTCATGTGAGTTTATTCTAGAGTATTTATTATTATTACTTAATATGAATTTACTGTAATGTGAGTATGTGAGTTTTTGAATTTTCAGTTTCTTGAAATTGATGTAAATTATGTAATTTTAATTATTTGTATAGAAAAGAAAAAGATGTGTAGGCCACCATTGTTTAATTGATTTTACTATTGAAATGATAAAATATTATTGTGTTGATTGAAAATTGTTAAGTACTATATCTAATAAAAGTAATTACTCCATTTATAAAAATAAAATCTCTCGTTCAAATCCATAGAAAGTTAGGTGAGAGTTGGAAGAAATTATTTTTTCTTTTGGGTGTTTTCATATTTTCATTTTAAAAATAGTGGTCGTGAATTGATTTCAAAATTATTACTTTAATTCAAAAAAAATATTTCATTTTTGGAAATGAATATTTATTTTAAAGAAAGGAAAACTAATTTCAGATTTTCAAAAACAAATGAAAGTGATAAAATAAAATTAAAAAATAAATGGGGTATAATATTATATATAAAAGTACCCTAAAAATTTTAAATAAATGAGATGCCTCATAATTGTTATTAAATCGAGCCATTTCTTTTATTTAATACCAAGAAAAGAATAAAAGAAAGGAATCAAATGAGAGAAGATGAAAAGTGTATTTTGCTAAGCATCATTTTCCAATGTACATTATTGGCTTATTTTAAATGTGATGTTATATTCTTTCTCAACTAAAGAACACAAAAATTAATGTTGAAGTGACTTTTCATGAAAATAAATCACAAGAGGATGAAGAATAAGCTAGAGTTTTTTAATCTTACATTTTTTATTATTTTTTACAAATACTATTAATTAAATACTTTTATAAAATATCTTACAAAAATTTATATATGAATTCACCAAGTTACATTCTTGATGGGAATACGTGGAGGGTAAGCAGCCTGGATACACTTTAAACACGTGCAACTCTCAAGCTAGCAAAATTTGCTCACTATTTAACCAAACGTTGTCTTTCCAATGTCTAAAATCTTCAAAAACGTCTCTCTTACTATGATTTAAGGGTCTATTTATGCAATTCAAAACATTTAATAGCAAGTCTCAAAAATTAATTTTACTCCTTAATTAATTGATTACACGAGGACATCATGTTTTCTTCATAATCAATTAATTATATGTGTACAACTATACAAATGTGCGGTTTTCCTCCGATCTTCCATCTTTGAAATATCGATTTTATCCTTCAAATGGCTTTTTTCTGCATCAGACTTTAATCTAATGTACGGGCTACACGATGTATATAATCATAGCATAGAGAAAAATTATTAATTGAGATTACCAAAAAGAAAAAAAAAATCTCGCCGCTTTGAAATTTTATACTAAATTTTTTTATTTCAATTTACATATAATATTTGACGTTGGAATATACATTTATAAAAGTATTTCATACACTATATACAATTCTATATGATATTATTATGAAAAAAATATATAAAATTCACATTATTTACTTCAATGAGGGTATTTTTACTCTATACTAACATCACAAATACATATATATATTAAGAACATAAAATACTTTTATTTTTCATGAACTTAAAACGTGGGAATTGAAATACAATACTATCTTTGAATTTCTCATAGTCCATTTAATGTTACCATATCAAAACTTGGACCCTATAAATTTTGGACCTATTAATTTTGGCATCGATTATGAGTTATGATAGTGACATATCATATTAACACAAATCGCCAGTACATCAATATATGATTCGGGTCTATCCACATTAATTATTCCCAATCAAATTATTCTGAATCGAAATCAGAAAATAAAAAATAATTATGAATTGGGATTTTGGATCAATCTTTTTTTTTTTTTTTTTTTTTGTACAAGTTGCAGGAAAAAACAGATTGTGGTACAGTTTATTTGTAAAGATTTTGTGGCACATGATATCATGGGATTCTGAGCCAGATCAGGATCCAAATTTTCACAACCCCCAATCTCCAAATAATCAGATATCCTGCGGATAATGATTATTAATTGATTATACATAGATTAATATACATATTTTTCAATAATTTTTGGCCAAAAACTTAGGGTATATTACATTTGTTTCCCATTAGGTATGTCGTAACTACAAAATATCCCTCATTATTTGAAAAATTACAAATGCGTATGTTATCTTAATGTTTGTCTTACAACGAGTCCGTTTCGCTAGCCTTCATTAGATTTTCATTCTACTTTTGTCGTGACCTACAAAAAATTGTTTTTTGAATTATTAATTATAATTTGATTTAATTTTTTAGAATTTTTTAAAATATCATTGTGGACTAGCATGCCATATGGATTATTGCCGTTTCACCAAATGTATATAGGTATATATTTATCTCACTTTATATACGTAATATTATAATTTTTTAATTATATTTATGTATTGATTGAATTGATGCATTTATTAAATTTATCGAGATCTCGATATAATTATGTGTACAATTATTTCTACATAAGCCAAAAAAGAAAAAAAGAATGAACATATAAAAATATAAATTATTATATATGTTGAAATTATATTAAATGCCTCAACTGCCCATATCAGAACGTAAGGGCGGCCTACCTATATATATCCTTTGCTGATATAATAGTTAATATTTTCAAAGTATAGAATCCCAATTTTCTTATATAAATAATTATATAGAATCCACTTTTGCTCTAAAATTAAATATAAATATTTATATTTTTAGTATTCTATATATGATAATAGTTCTTCTATTATGTCTTCTTTTACTAATTCTTTTTATAATATAATTAAGTTAAATTCATTTTGACCCCCTGTTATTAAAAAATATTAAAAAGCCCCATATGAAAATTTAAATTCATAGCCCCCTGGTCTTGGGGGATTTTTTGTTTTCATATCACGTGGAGTGTAATTGATACTTTATTTTCTCAGTTTTTTTTGAATATTCCCAATATCACAGGAGGGGTTATTGGATTTTTCGCTAATATAATCACATCTTTCAATTACTTCAAATTCAAATACTGATTCGATACATCGAGAATTCAAATTAATAAATACATCAGAGCAACACGAAACTATTATAGAGTAGACATACATAAGTAACGATTAAATATTTTCGTTATTACACGTATTATTTGTTCGAAAACATGTATGTTCTTTTCAATATTTTGAAAAATGCAATTTATTTTAGTGAAAAAAATGAAACAGGTGAGAAAGCTGGAGCTGCTGATAGCAATCTTAGTGTTCGTAATGGCAGCATGTTTTTTTGGGGAACTAAGCTATGTGAAGCCTCCAGCAACTGAAGTAATCAAAGGAATGTTCATCCCTAAGCTCAGTGGCAAGTCTGCTACTGGCGATGCCATTGCACTGCTTGGTGGTCATGCCGTATGTGTATTTTATCATCTTTATTTAATTTTAATTAATTAAATACCTCATATTTTCTATTTTTGATCAATTAGTTAAAAAAAGATACGATCATGGGTTTTATTCGATTATTTTTTTTGTTATTATTATTTTCGGTTCAGACACAATCTTTTTCTTCATTCCGCTCTGGTGCTTTCGCGAAAGATACCCAATTCGGTCCGTGGCGTTAACGTAAGTAAAGATTTAATGTTGTTGCGATTATATGTGCGAGAAAACAAGTTACTAACATTGCGTTTAATCGTTTAATTTCAGGACGCTTGTCGATATTTCTTGATCGAGAGTGGATTTGCACTGTTTGTAGCATTTCTGATCAACCTCGCGGTCGTGTCCGTGTCCGGAACTGTTTGCTCGGCCGATAATCTGTCGTCGGACAACAAAAATCAATGCAACGATTTAACACTCAATTCTGCCTTTTTCCTCAAGGTTCAATAATTGTTAACTGTTTGAGATTATTAATTCTCAAACTTTTGAATTAAATGAATTTTTTGTCTAAAAATATATACATATGGCAGAATGTTCTGGGGAAATCAAGTTCTACTGTTTATGCCATTGCATTATTAGCCTCAGGCCAGAGCTCTACTATAACTGGCACCTATGCAGGACAATTCATCATGCAGGTATTAATTAATTAATTAATTAATATTAAAAAATTTCTCAATTTTTTTTTTATATTTTTTATTCTTAATATTGCAATCGATGCTAAGTTATGTGGTCGGTCAAGTCGTGAACTGTGTGCTATATATGATATATTAATACAATGTATGGTAAAAATATTTAAATGTATAAATATATTAGTTTATATATGCGAGTAATTAAATATCAAGTGTGCACATAAATAATAAATGTTAACGATCTATGATATAGGGTTTCTTGGATCTAAAGATGAGAAAATGGATTAGAAATTTGATGACAAGGTGCATTGCCATAACACCTAGTCTAATTGTTTCAATCATCGGAGGATCGTCTGGAGCCGGTCGCCTAATCATCATAGCATCGGTATGTATACTGTTATTTAGTCAAAATTTTCTGTAAATCATACACTGATTAAATAATCAGTATATCTTACTCACAATATTATTGTTGAATTTGATTAGGTCAAACTTGACGCCAGTTAAACATTTTCGATAATCGAGAAACATATCAATTAGTTCTTCTTATGTTCTAATAAATGGCTATTAATTAATTTGCAGATGATATATCATTTGAACTCCATTTGCCCTCATCCACTTCTTAATTCAGTAGCAGCTCTACAAAGATGGGACCTCACAAGAACATATGTGTAAGTACTATTCTTTTACCACGACTTTAGATCCTCTTTAAAATATGAAATTTTTTTTTTTTTTTAGAAAAAAATTAAACTTTTCGAAAATTCACCATCTATGCCTAATCTTCTTTCGTTAGGTTTGAATGAAAAAAAAAAATTACATAAATTTTTAATCTTACCCCTCACTTAATATTTTCATGTAATAATTTTGTACTTACAAGGAAAAAAACGTAATAATGTTAACCTAACCTATATATATAGAGATATTATATTTATCCGTTTATAAGTACAAAAATATACATGATAATGTTAAATAAGGGGCAAAATTAAAAATTTATATATCTTTTTTTTTATGTTGTCAACATTTTTCAATCAAACCTTAACGAAAGAGACTCAAGTGTAAATGAAAAATTTGTGAAGGCCCGTAAGTATAATTTAAAAAAAATTGCATTTTCACAGAAGATCTAAGTATAATTAACCCTAAATCCTTATGCAAAAATACAAGTGCTGATCATCAAATGAAATTGATTAATGGGTGTAGATCATCGTGGTTTCTTGGGTATTGGGGCTGGGGATCATCGGCATCAACGTCTACTATCTCATCACAGCATTTGTCGACTGGCTGATGCACAACAGCCTGCCAAAAGTTGGGAATGTGTTCATAGGAATGATGGTGTTTCCGCTCATGGGAGTGTATATAGTGTCTGTGATATATCTCATGTTTCGGAAAGACAAGGTTGTCACCTTCATTGGGCCCACGAAGTTCGACCCGGTTGCCCAAACCCGAATGGAAAATGGGCATGAAGATGAAGGTGGGGTTGAAATGGAGCATGTTCCATATAGAGAGGATCTTGCTGATATCCCATTGCCCCATTAGGCTTTTATTTTTTCTTTTGGCTGTCAAGAAATGTGGCAATCTGTGGAAAGTAAATGTTGTACCATCCGCAGTAGGAGTTGTACTCTGATGTTGAAGAAACTCCTTTTTCTTTCTTTCTTTCTTTCTTTTTGGGTTCATTACATATGTAAATTTTGCTTAAGTTTTAAGTGAATAATATGATGATCTCTCTATGTATGATTTCTTATATTTGCATTATCAAATTCTAATTTTTGAATTTTTTAAGAATTATTTAGTATTTTTCTCCGATGTATATGTCAACATTTTTATTTCATATTCACATATTTAAATAAATCTAATATCTTTTTTTATATGTACAATTATAAAGAAAAAAAGTGTTACAAATACATAGTGATGATTTTGCAGTAATTTTTTATAATTCCAAAGATAACCCTTTAATCGATAAGATAACTAATTTATTCAATTTTTTAAATTTTATATCATCTGGTAAGTTAGTTTTTGCTTTCTTTTTTTTTTTAACGTGATGTGTTGGTTTATGTATATTATTCTATAATATATTTTATATTTTAAAATATAAATATTATTTATTTTATACACATAGAAGCAACATGCTATGACGGCTAGTTGAATTAAAAAAAATCAAATGGTATTTCTCAAACTAAGACATAAATCAGATTTCAATTATGAAATGTTAAGAAAAAAACTATAAAAATAATATAATAAAACCTTGAAAACCAATTATTATATATATATATATATATATATATGTATGATATAAAAAATTGGTTTATTGGGCAGTTACATGATAAACAATATTTCAGGGGCCAAACTGTATTTAATCTAACCTAAAATTGTAGCAATATAGAAGAAGTCCAAACGACAGCGTCTTTATCCAGAAGGGAGTGAAACGCTGTCGCTCCCTCCCTTCGGTTTATTTTTCCTTCTGTTCTGCGTTTCGGCTCTGGCAGTTGGCACCGCCTCCCTTCAGTCGCGGCAGCCGCCTCTTCTCTCTCGCTCTCAGGTACTCAAATTTCTCCCATGGCTATTGTATGTATTCTTTTCTTATCTAATCACTTTCACACGCACACACCCATGTGTTTCTGTGTGTGTAATTATCAAAGTTTCAATAGGTTCTTGTTCCCGGTTTACTGACTGTAATTGAGATGAGCACGTCGAAAGAAAAGAAAAACCCGTCAAACTTTATAGACAATGCTTCTGTAATTATGTTAATTAGCAAGATTTTATTTTTCGTTGTTTGTTGCAATTAGCTGAGGTTGTCATGTTGGAGCTTAGTTTCTTACAAGAAATCTAAAGTTGAGGAAGGGCTTGTTTCTGCTGTTACTGATGCTTAGGAGCTGATTTAGTTTTAGTCTTTTTCATCCCTTTGTGCAACATATATTTGTTTAGACATTACTCTGAAAAGTGCTCTTGCCATCAGAAATACCTGTTTGTTTAATCCAATCACTGTGCTTATATTTGATCTTCTTATTGTTGCACCCTACTTTTATGCTTTTCTTGATGATGTTGATAGTCCTTGAGTTATTTGTTACATTGGTAGCATCTCTAACTTGTTTAGTTCATTTGTACAATGGATGTTTCAGCCCAGACAGATTACCAGCCACCGCAAGGATTTGTGGAGGATAAAAGGGATCCACTCGTTGACCTCAACTTAACGGACTCGACTGAGCTATGGCTTATTCAGTGGCCTATTAATCAAGTATGATATACTCGTCATTTTCATTGCCTAGACTTGCCGGAAAATGCTATTTTTTTCTCTGCGTAATAGATTTTGAATGGAGGACATAATGTATTGGCGGCATAGTAATATTATGTTATACCAGAGAAGTAATTTCACCTGAAAATTCTCAATAGTTTGTTGAATCCTGTTTGTTTTTGTTATCTTTTCCTTCGGGATCAATATATCAGAGAAGCTGTTCCTGTAATTTTATCTTTACTTAATCTTAGTACAGTCCAGGTTTGTGATAAACTGAAAGGGATGAATTTTGATTTGGAAGAATCTTCATTATTTCTTTACTTTCAGAAAGGAGACGATTTGATATGATCTGATGGACCTATTATTATTACAGCCTCCTGATTTCGATGGGCAACATGTGTCGCTGAACCTTAAGAATGATGGATGTCTGGGCACCTTAGGCTCTTCTGGTAATTTGGTTTGAGCTCTGATGTGTTTGGTTCAACTCGATTAATAGCATCTGCCTGCTCACTTTTTTAGTATGGCTCACTATGCAGGAAAATCATATGAAGTGGTAAGTTTCAAGTCCCAAGGTCCGGAGGCTACCGTTTTCCTATCTTCAGAATCAGAGGCTAAAATTGGTATACTTGTTCTTCACCGTACTTATTTCCTTTTCCAGTTGACTCCTATCAAAGTTGGTTGCAATAATTTGCTTCTAGTTCCAGCTGACACCATTTTCAAATAGATGCAGATAAAAGTAAACTAAGAAATAAGCATCCGTAAAAATGAGCTAAATAGGCAAACCTGAGGTTTCTTTAGTTGAAGGTGTATTCTACTGTCTTTGTCTATTCATGGAGCTTCTCCGAGCCTTATGTCACCTGTCACCTTCCACCAGAATTCCATCTTTCATACTAAGACTTAGTTGTGCTCGTATTATGAAGAAGTTGGCATGAATTGATCGATTATGGGAGCCCTTGTCGGATGGAGACCGAATATATGGATGTATCTTATTATTCCTTGCATAAATTTCGCATAAATTGTTGTTGGCTTTTGCTATATAAATGTCTCCCAAGTAGTATCATGCTGGAGCTTCTAGGGTAATTTGGCCTCACATCATTGTTTGTATGATGACAGCTGGGAAGATCTCTAGGCGTGTTTCGTTGATCCATTACCCAGAGCCTAGTGAACTTCAGAAACGCAATAACCTTTCCTCAAGTCAGTCTCAACGGTCTTCAGCTGCTACTTCAACCATGTCTGGTCGTCGTTTTGCAACTCCCACTCGTAGTATTAGACCTAAAGATTCTCAGGCAATGAGTGGTTATTCCACACCAAGCAGCAGAAACAAGAGTTCTGTGTCTGGACCTGCGGAACCTCCGAAGCCGCCAAAGAGAAAACGTGTGGACGAGCTGAATAGATCCGTCGACCGTTCTACCAAAGACTCAGGAAAGGGAAATAGTGCTGTAACCTCTACTGGGTCCTTGGGACATTCTGAGGAAAGAAAATCAAAGAAGAAAAAGAAAATTGAAAACTGAACTGCCATCGCATATATCTACAGCTTTAATTTCTTGCTCGGGTTTTTTCATGATTCATCTGATCCTTTTGCCATACATGTAGTAGTTGATTTGCCTGAGAATCTTTGTAAAACATTGCGGAATTTTGTGGAATTCTGAGGAGTTGTCTCGATATCTATAGTTTGATTTTTTTAAAAGTGAAAGGGGCAACTGTTCTATTTTGAGTAGATCGATTACAATTATTCATACGAAATATTTATATTTAACAATTATTGATAATTATAATTAAATCAATAAATACTATTAAAGTAAAATAATAATTATAATTAAAATATAATAATATTTTATATGATGGTGGTGTTTGAACTCATAATTTTATAACATGGCTCTCAATTTTATTAATTGAATTATTTTTATTGATAATAGAGAAATAAATGCCTCATTTAATTGCAAAGGGAAAAATAATAATTTTGTCCATAAGTGACTGCACAGACAGAATCACTGCAA
The DNA here is from genome assembly GCA_034509725.1 of Sesamum angolense. Taxonomy (NCBI): domain Eukaryota; kingdom Viridiplantae; phylum Streptophyta; class Magnoliopsida; order Lamiales; family Pedaliaceae; genus Sesamum; species Sesamum angolense. Next base: position 12,806,848 of record JACGWL010000012.1, read on the forward strand.
ACCCTTCTTCCTATTCTTGTACATGCAGTCACCGAGATCACTTCTAAGCATGAAGAGAGCAAAATCACGCTTGCCTCCAACTCCATCGACCCCTCCGACGCCACAACAGCAATCCTTCAGCAAACTCCTCGTGCCCATCCAGGAAACGCCGGAACATTTTACAAAATCCCCAACCACTCCCCGCCGCCGCCGTCGTCGACGATGCCATCAAATGGAAACGCCTTAATATTAACAAGTCTGAGCTCTATTTGCCGCTCACTTTCCCCACTGGCCAGACTTTCAGGTGGAAAGAAACTGGCCCTTTGCAATATACTGGTCCCATTGGGCCGCACCTCGTCTCCCTCAAACAACTTGAGGACAACGGTGTAGCGTACCATTTTCACTTCACGGGCAACGAGGATATTGCAAGAATCGATCTTTTTGATTTTCTGAACATGGGTATTTCGCTAAATGAGATGTGGAACGAGTTTAAGGCTTCTGATGAGAGGTTTGCTGAGCTAGCATTGTATTTGGAGGGGGCTAGGGTTTTGAGGCAGGATCCATTGGAGTGCTTGATTCAATTTATTTGCTCATCTAATAATCATATACAGAGGATTACTAAGATGGTGGACTTTATCTCGTCGAAGGGGAACTTTTTAGGGAATGTGGGTGGATATGAGTTTTTTGAGTTCCCGACTCTGGAAAGATTGGCAGTGGTGACGGAATCCGAGCTTAGGGAGGCTGGCTTTGGATACAGGTCTATTTTCTTTCCTGCATTTTTCAGTAGATGAAGCCTTTTGTTTATGATTTTGACGTTGTTTGGAGTTTATGTGGCTTGAAATTTATTGAATTCGGAGCAAAATTTGCTTTTAGACCCTTCGAAAGGTTATCACATATCACCTACGCCGCCATAAATCAGTCCCTATGCATGTAATATTGGTTATCTACGGATAGTGAATTCTAATTTGCATACCCTTGGTAGTAGTGTTGAAAAACATATCACACTATTCCATATTTGAGGTCGACTGGTAAAACCTTTTGAGCCCGCCTGATTTGACATAACAAGCTTAAATTGAAATGGTATTTGAACTTCTGGTGAAACTTTTCTCGAGTAGTTAAAAATGATACAATGTGTACAAGATCAAGTTACTCGAGCTTGACTCGTGATCGACTCGATTAAGGCTCGTTCAAGCTTGACTATAATAATAATTAAACCAGGTCAGGGCATTCTGTCAATGGTAACTTCTCATAGAACTTATCAAGCTTCTCGTCAGCACCATGAGTTGAGGCAAAACTTGAAAATCAAGCTGCATATCTCAGACCCAAAACTTTGTGTTTGCAACACATATACATTGAGTATCAATCCTGATGAGTAAGGAGAGGTGAAACTTTGAGCCGTTTAATTTGTAAAGCAATTAACTCATCTTCTTGTTGCTCTAGATAATGACATTTTTTGGCTGCCATGCTACATAATTGTATATCTATTAACTGGAAAAGGACACATCCTCTTTTCTTAACCTCTTCTAATTTTGTCTTGAGAACTAAGCAGGGCTAAATATATTGTTGGGACTGTGGCAGCTTTGCAATCAAAGCCTGGAGGAGGTGTGGAATGGCTTGCTTCTCTTCGTAAATTAGATCTTCAAGGGGCAATTGATGGTTTGTCTAGTTTGCCTGGTGTTGGTCCGAAGGTGGCTGCATGCATTGCACTCTTCTCTTTAGATCAACATCATGCCATTCCTGTTGATACTCACGTGTGGCAGGTGAGCTACTAAGAAGTGTTGATTCTGGGTCAAAAGACTAGTCTGAACTCTCTAAGCTTTCTTTTTGTAATAGTTCAAAATTGGTATGTAGAAAATCGTTCTACTTCATCTTCTTAAAGATGAAGACATCTTTATGAGCCTTATTTGCCCTTATTGAAGTACTAAGAGCTTTCATATTCTATGACTTTTGCTTGAGTTTTAGCACAGGACTGACATGTTTGTTTTAGTTTGGTAATTTCTTCTACCAATAATCAAACTATCAGAAACTTTTCCAACTTAAATTCACAATTATTCATCAGTAACCAAAGAACGAAAGGAACACTTTCCTTGAATGAGGCACATTCTCAACTTGAAAAATTAGGATGATGTGAAGTTGACTTTTCTTGATTAAGTCTTTAAAGTATTTATGTTCGTATAATATTGTGCAATTAAAATTATCTGATTTTAAACCTATTATCAATTGTAGTTTTTATATGGATTTTTTTGCTGATCCATTAATTTTCTCTTTCTGATGTGAAAGATCGCAACCAGGTATCTCATCCCTGAACTGGCAGGCACTCGCTTGACACCTAAAATTTGCAATCGTGTGGCAGATGCTTTTGTGAGCAAATACGGGAAGTATGCTGGATGGGCCCAAACTCTGCTTTTCATTTCTGAACTGCCCTCGCAGAAAGCGATCTTGCCGTCAAGCTTCTGGAATACTGAGGAAAAAGGCTCACCTAAGCTTCAAATGGAAATTCAGGCAATAAACAAAGAGATGTCCAGTCAATAAAAGAAAAATGACTGGGAAATGAGAAGAAAATCTATCTGCCCCTTTCGTTTTCAATTAATCAAGTTAAACCTGGATATTCTGTGAGCTCAAGTTCTGCAGCTGGAAAGATTGACAAGAGGACTTTGGGAGAGAGGGCATAAATGTCTTCAATGACAAATATATGTAATCACAATCTGCCAAAGGGGAGGTTGTTGCGTATAACTTGCAGCTTATTAAATGTATCATATTTATCCCGCTTGCATATACATGCTCAAGTTGTTAGAAAAGTTAATTTTGTGGGTTTGAGAAAAACAGAGAAGCTTTTAATATCAAACTTCTCTTTCAAATTAAGAAGAAGATATCATGTTAATTTGGTTCTAGTTTCTTTTGTAATTAATGTGTTACTAAGTGAGTCAGCATGGTGCACGCCGAAGAATGGGTGATCATAGAAAACTTCCTTCTATGCAGTTATGAAGGTTTAACCTAGGAATGAGAAAAGGGAATGCTATTATCCCTAGCTAATCCTTGTATCGATTTTTCAAATTTAATCCGTGTGCATTTACTGAAATAGTATCTTGCCAAAATTTGGGAAGGTGATTTTTTTTTTGGGGTGGGGGTTGGGGGGTGTTCAATTTTGCCGAACTACATGGCAATGCTTGCTTATGCTATGTTCAGCAGCAGCTTCTCTATAAATCACTGACTGCAATTTGCAAATGTAATGCCTAATATTTTCCATTGATTGATAACTTACAGTATTTGAGCAACAATGATGTTCACGAGAGCTGTCATTGTATTTATATTCTCCATTCAAGCATCACTGTAACTCAATTATTGCGATTCAGTGGATGAGAATGTAAGTTCACCTAGCATTTTAGTATTCTATTTGTGTATTTTGGTGCTTATTTGTCAATATATTAAGAATTGAAAGTATATCTCCTTTATGCCTTGTGATCCTGCACTGATATCTGTGTTATATTTAGATGGCTAATTAATTGGTCAACATTTCAGCTTCTCACTGATCAAATACTGGAGTATCTAAATCATCATTGATTAAATATGCACACAAAAGAATAGTAGAACAATGGGACACGCAGCATGTACTTATAAACCTGAAACTGAAATTAGTTTACGCACATATAATGTGAGATATTCTGTTGAGCCCTTTGGCTGTTACAAAATTTCTCCCATCTTTATTCAGACTGAAGCTGTTCGAATCAATAATTAGTATATGTGTGTTTTTCCTGTTCTGAACTGTAGTATATTTTAGTCCAGGAAGATACTGTAACCATTATCATTGGCATTCAGCCTCAATCAGCAATCTTTTGGAATTCCTGGACATGGGTCACCTCCAAATTTTTTGTTTGACCAAGGAATTGAACACATCTTCTTTCCTAGACAAGCCTGGGACAGTCATAGAAAAATGTAGGAAAGGCAGTTATTCATGAGAGAAAGTTTGGTGCATGTCTCCAAAATGGCATTACTTGTGGGTTTCAAATGGTTGTGGTGGACAAATACTTCTTTTATAGACAAATGATATTAATAAAATATATTTTAATTTTACTGGATTTTACTTTAACATGTTGCCACATCTAATGTCAACAGTGATTTTGATACCTTAGTGAAACCGTAAACCAAGATTGTCGTGATTTCTGTGGTCAAGCCACCTGCTCTTAGGACTGGAAAAATTACCTTTCTACTCTATTTTATAAGTGTAAGTGAAAATGCTATAATTTTAGATTTCCTATTGAAGTTTGCTTTATGACACAATCATCCTGTTAACACAGTATATTGTATGCCAGAGTGTAGATTGTTATCATCTTCCGTGAGGGCGAAACAGCTGATATAGTATAGTTGAAGTTCTTGCTCGTTTCTTCCTGTTGCATACAACATAAGTGAATAAATAGGAAGTCAAAAGAATAATAGCTTACTTTCTCCACCACAGCCATGGAATTGGTTGAGTGACAGCTCCCAACAGCATAACTTTTGCAATCACCTGAAGGGCTTCCAAAACTTGCAAATAAAATTTTTGAGATATTTCTTTTTGGAGGACAACGAAGCTGAACTTTAGGTCTTCTTCCATGGTGCTTTTCATGCTTATTTTGGCTTGGCATTTCTCTTCTCCATGAAACTACTGGAGGTGGATTAGAATCTGACACATGTCCACATACTTTTGATATTGAAACAATGTCTACTGATATGCCAAGAGGGTTGCCAATTTCTTCTTCAAAAATACTAACAGGTTATCTGTAGGTTTGAGGAAGGATCTTGGTATATGATACCTGAAATTTAAGTGGGTCAAGAAATCAGATACAAAAGAGAAGAAATTCTATTTACTTTTGGGTGGATTATTGAGTAAGTTTCTGAAGTATGAGAAGATTGGGGTTTCAAATTGTTCAATCAAGGAAACATGATAATACATAAACAACTTAGGAACTATGATAACATGACCAGTTTAGCCTCCATATCGCACATACAATGCCCGCTATGTGCTTAGTGATGATCTTACCATATTTGTGAAGGAGAGCCATCTTGTGTATGAAAGGAGATCAATACCGGCCAATACTTTGACCATTAATCCATGCTTCACCTTTTCCCATTGAGCCAAGGTTTAGTGCAACAGGATCATTACCCCAGGTGCATCAAATTTGGACTGAAAGCAGGCAATGAATCACTATTTTATGGTTATATGCAAATTCATTTACAATCATCATCGTGTTCTTTCACCAAAAAAAAAAAAAAAAAATCTATTCAAACATATATGAATATATATAACAATTTTTCATTTCTCTAAAAGTATATTTTCTCTCAGAAAAAAGAAAATCAATGTTCAGGACAGAGATCTGTCCAATCGCAGCATGAAATTTTATAATTTATTATCCTCTTATATGGATTGCTACAGTGCCTTCATATTGTGTATGCATTCTGCGTCTAACAGCTATTCAGTTACTCTTGTCTAAAGTCCATGCGAAGGAATTTATCTTTAATAGGGTGTAGTTGTCTAAAGCTTGAATCGTACATAAGATTCCATTTCAATCACATGAAAAAGGTAACTACAACCTGGTTATGTTATAGTTCTTTAGGTCAGTTTGAAAAGCATAAACCAAGTTAGGTTTTCTAATAATATGAAAATACATAAGAATGCATAACTAGGAAACCCATCAGAGAGACTTCTGTCCTTACCTTATACCATGTAAGTTGCTGAGAAGAGGAGTTAAAATTCAACCATTGTGCATGGCTTGATCCTTCTTCTGTGTAAAACTGTAACCTCTCTCCTAGTAATCCAGCCTTTGGAACAATTGGCAAATGAAACCAAATAGTAAAATAGGCGGGAGACAATTAACATTTTCCAAATAAAACTTTATATAAATACCCAAATACTTGATATACTTAACTAATATGGCCAGTCAACCTGAAAAATTGCTTAATATTTTGAGGCTGCTTGATACCATTTTGTTTCCATAGAAAAGGCAGGCTTGCACCTGTACAGTCTATAAGAATGTATCGTGATTACCTGATATCCCCATGAATAGTTGGTCAAATTTTTGACGACTTCATTTTCTTGAATGGTCACAGTGTGCAATCCAGCAGCTCTTCGCTCCATAAATGCCCCTGAATCCTAGAATTGCCAGTAGAAACGAAATGATGACAAAGATGGATTTGAGTAGTGATGCTAGAGTAGTGGATTTTGTCATAATGATTATTCATAAGTAGGGTTTGGCAACTGCTATCACAAAGCAATGATTTGTAACTGAAAGGTCCAAATGAACCTGGAAGTGAAAAGAAATTATACTAGAAAACAAAAGTAATGAGATGGCAAATACCGGTAGCCCCACCATATTGCTCAGCAAGGAGATATTGTTCAGTCCACTGTTTAAAGGAACAGTGGTTTCCAGTGTGAAACTATGATTTCTAAAGGTCCCATGTGCAGAACCTACAGAGACCAAACACAGTTTATTATTTGTTATTTTGATAAAACCCTGGACAAAATTGTCGTGGCAATTGATAATCTGAATGCATAGAGTTCTAATTTCTAACTAAGGAGGTGTGATGTGACTTTTAAAACTAATTTTAAAGCACCATAATGATGATGAGATAGTAAAACAGTTTACTCTGGGTGTGATTTTATCTTTCCATCGGCTAGTTGGTTATGTTTCGTGGTTATTTGCATTAAGGAGCTATCTATTTTGACTAAATGGTCAGCATAAGAATTAAGAGGGTAAAACAGGAACTGAGGGGATAGGAAAATGAGATAAAAAAATAAAGAGTTGAGGTGGAAATATTAAAGAAAGAACAAGAAGTAAAGCTATTTAGAGCTCTTTCTCAATCGCAGAATTGTTAGTGACAGAGTATACTGTCTACCCTGTTTGGACTTATGACTTGTACTATAACCTTAACATTATCTTACCAATGAGTGCTCCATTGACGAATGTGTGTAATACATGGCCGTGAGAGTTCACAGTTATCACAGATTGTGAGTCCTCGGATTGCTGATAGCTACAGTATGCATGTTGTTGTTAGTAGCTGATAACAGTAGATATAGAAATTAGAAGTGTCATATTTTTTACTTGTTCTATTATAGTATTACCTCATCATGGATATGTTATTTAATCATATTGTGTAAGTCGAGGTCTGATAAGATTGTTCAAACACATTTATGGACATGTACTCACCTGGCAGTGTACCATAGATAATCAGATGCATCTTTTGTAGTGTTCATCTGCTCTAACAATGAATCTGATCTCAACAAACTATCATCAAATGCTGGAATAGCTTCATTCCATTCTTTCCATATCTCTGGTGAGTCCAACTCCACAGCTTTTTGCCTTGATCTTGTACTCATTTGTGTGCTTACCTGTGGGAGACAAGGACGAGGAAAGAAGGTTATTGTTTTATCATTTCCGTAGAAGGATCTATGAACATCTATCTAGCATGGCGTGTTCTGATACATGCCTTGGCCGTGTTAAACGCCACGTTTGTGCAGTCAGGCAAGATGCTAATTGATTTAGCTGGAAGTTGATATGTTCGATTCTGAAATTGGACCTCGGCATCATTCACCTTGTCTGTGTTAATGAGAAAGGCTGCACATTCTCTGTTATCTCTAGAATATACATAGGCCTGGTTTAAGAAAAAACTGTCAATAAAAGAATCTATGGCTTTTCCTTTTGTGCATGTATATCGACATCTAAGAAAGTGAATTATCAAACATATGGAATTGTTGAGATCGTTACTTCTTGAAGTGCACCCAAAGAGAAATTTGATTGTTGTCCGTATAGTAGGGTATCTGAGCACTTTACTGCTGCATGCAACTCCTTGAGATGACCCCATTTTGGCTGCCGGATCAAACCTGTAAGTTTCACGAAGCTCATATATCGTAGTTAGAACTCATTGGTAAGTAGATATGTTGATACATATTTTTGTGATATGTACCATACTCATCCAGCGGAGCTTGATCATAATAACTGGTTATCACAAACGAAGAGGCCGTCCTGCCAAAATTAGTTCCTCCATGATACTGAATGAACAGGAACACTCTTAGTAGTCACAACAAAGAACAAGAGGATCAAAATGCATGCACATGTAGGCTTACCATGTAATAGTTTATGTAGCTGCCATTCATCTTTACTATGAACAGAGCAACCTGATATGCAATGTCCTGAGCTGATCTGATTTTCGTTATATTGCCGTATATGTCATAGCTTCACATTGCAAAAGAGGAAGAAACTCTAAGTCAAGACATCTCAGTGCATAGTTTTGAGGCAGGATTCATCATATGTGATGTTGTAGCATATCTTACAAGTGTGTCCAGTTTTCTGTCCAAATTGCTGGCTTATTTGGTGAATTTGGTCCTACAAATGTTTCTCCACATCTCATCCCATTGCATGCATTGATCTGCACATTCCTTATTATCATTACCACCACTAAACTTGATGTGTTTGCAGTAGTGGGCTAGTTGGACCTGGTGTCCCTGATGGATCTAAGTAAGCCCATCATTAGGCCCAAGAATCAAAATCCATGTCGGTCAAATTCCGGGCCGACGAAGTCCATTTCCAGGATCCAAACTTCAGAAATATGTGAAAATCAGAAGAGGGTGTTTAGTGTTATTACCACAGGATCAGGAGCATCATCTTGCTTGCACATAACCCACGGCACACCAGTCTCAAGGCCCACAGCCATTGCGGCAGCCCAACGGACATACGACGGGCCTTTATCGTGGAAAGCCTTTTCTACATTTTCGTACTCGTTCTCAATCTGCATAAATCTCATCATCATAAACAAAAAAACTACATTCTCTTCACATACAAAAATCAAAACAGAAGAAGAGAGAAGAAGAGTTTGAACCTGAGAAAGTAGAATCGGACCTCCTTGTGAAGCATACAACTTCTCAGACTTCATCATGTCTACTATTTTCTTCGTAAAATTTTGCATGTAAAACTGCCATCGAACCTCTCATTCTCAGTATCGACTAACTTATTCAATCTCTCCACTCATCGACCTCCGAATATCATAATTCACGTATAGTACAAATACCTTAAATGGCTCGTTGTCGGATCGATATACAATGCCCGGGATGTCGTGCAGCCAGAAGGGAAGCCCTCTGCAGCAGCAGAAATATACATGAAAATTGAGTTACTTGAATTGGAAGAAGAGGTGACATAAGTGAAGATTACTACCCATAGGACCATTCACTCTCAATGAAGGGACCAATGCGAAGGCAGACGTAGAGACCTTGTGCTTCCACTTCCTTTATGAATCTCACAATGTCTCGTCTTCCACTGAAATCATACTGACATTTTTTTTCCTCTTTCTAACTCAGTATTATAATCAATACACACTTGAAATACAATACACGTACACACACGTGTGCGTGTATGTGTGTGAAAGAAAGAGAGTGAATGCAACCCACCTGGCCTGGTTGAGGCTCGTGAAGATTCCAGAACACATAGGTATCGATTGCGTCTAGTCCACCTGCTTTGGCTTTCGATATCAGAGACGGCCACATCTGTCGCAAATGATTGATTTTTCACATTATTATGCAGAAAAATACTTTTTAAAAAAAAATAATAATAATATAATTTTTTTAGTTTAAACTCGATTTTAAATCTAAGTCAATTATGAGAAAGAGTAACATATGACTATTTTGTTTTTATTACAATGGGAGCGGAAAATCTAAGTTCATCTGAAAAAGTGATGCCAACCTAATTAAACATCGAAGACATTAGTCTCCGAATGCTACCAACAAAAGTTACTCATCAGTATTAATAATTAGGTGAAAGAGGGGAAAAAAAAAAAAGGGGTTCACGTGAGCAGCAGACATTGTATTTACATGAAGAAGTCTAGAAAAGTTTGGCTGCACGTGATGAGTAAAGGGACAAAGGAGAAAGGACAAACATGTTGTAATGAATGGAATTGAGGTAGTTGGGAGATTTTCCTATCCACGTTAAGTAAATTTTTTCATTCGACAGTGTTTGATCGAATTTGAATAAATTATATATTAAATATAATATATATATTTTGTGATTAGTATATAATTTTAAAAAATTATATAATAAATATATTATATTTGTTTTGTAATTGATCAAGTTAATTAAAATTTAATTTGAATTAAAATTTTCAATTGATTATATGTCAAGTAAAACTTTCTTGTGATGTTCCAATATATGCAGAACAAGAAAAAGTGAATTTGGGGCAACGTTAATTTCAACAATATATCTTTCCTTATATTTTTATTAAATTCTAAACGTGTGTGTGAGTTGTTTTTGTTACGTGTTAGATATTGTGCAAGAACATGCGTGTGTTTTGGCTTTATGATAAGAATAAATTAAATGAATTGAATTTTCTATTCTAAATTCTGTTACGTTTATTACTGTATTTAAGAGGTAAATGCAACAATCTGTGAAAATTTTATGTAATCTATTTCATTTTCTTTTTTTTAAATGTACAATAAGATGTAATAAAATTGGAAATAGTTACAAAGACGTGGAAATATCATCAACAAAATCGAGATTCACACCAATATGTAATCAAGTTGCTAAAATTTTCTTGAAAAGGTAAAAAGCAAAAATAAAGAATAAAATCAAAATATTGAGGAAATTATTTCATCAACTTTTATTCAATCCCTTAATCTTAATTATGTCCTATTTTTAAATTGTCTGCGTGAAATTAGACAAATTAACAAGTTTTAGGCTGGCAATTGGCCTTGATTTCTTCATCAAAATCCAGAAAGGGCCACACCCATATGATCAATCAACAACAAAAAAAACAAGAACACACACACACACATGAATGTGAGAGAGAGAGAGAGAGAGTACTTGAGGAGTGCTTCTTGGATAATGAATTGAACCAGAGAAGGGAAGCTTCCGTTGCCCATCAACGATGACCGACCTTCCATCATAGGTTACATCGACACCACCTACCGCCGCCCTCACCACCACCAACCCAACCACCACCACCACCACCACCACCATTCCACAACCTAGCACAAAACCCCACCCAAATTTCTGGAAATTCCGTTGTTCACTCCTCCACACTCCACCAGGAAATGGCGAGTGCGAGTGTGCTAAATATATAACATATATGTTTCAAACGTACAAGCAAAGAAAACAACTACTAGTATTAAATTTGAATGAGAAGGTAAGTCATATATATAGACAGAGAGGATTAAGCAAATGAATCAGAGGGAAATATGCATGAAATCTTGGCTCAAAATCTGCTGTTTTTTCTTTATTATCAACATAATTAAATGCATGCACACTTTATATTTATCAAAATCTGCTCTTTATAGAAAAACAAAAGAAAATACATTGCAATATTCATTCATTGATTGGATTTAAGACAGCCAGTGCAGATGATGATGATGATGATGACATAAAGGAAAAAGAATTATAAGATTTGTTGATATGGGCTAAAAGTGTAATAAATGATGGGAGTGTGGAAAATAACAACTAGTTTTTTGCGTATGATGTTTCATTTTGCAGACAATGAAGGTTTAAGGAAGTGAAGCGTTGTGTGCATGTTTTACTTACCCATTCCTCCAAATACATCACTAACCAACTATTATATATTTATATGTATGAAAATTTTTAATTTGAATATGAATTAATCATATAGCAAGCGCAAAGTCCTGTACAATTTAGGAAAAGTGATCAATCACATAACAAGTGTAATGCATTTGCTCTGTAATTGATTTGGTTCGGCCAAATCTGATAAATACTATATATATACGAATCACAATCGGTGTGTGTATAAAAAGGTGGAAAGGTAATTGATTAATATTGTTAAAGTAAATTAATTTTAAATGTATATGAATAGAATTGTATTGATATGATTCATTAATTAACGGGGCACTGGTTGCTAATGAAATATATAAGTATAAGGACATTTCAGTCGGCGCACGTTATTTTGTCAGTGGAAAGTGGTTATTATGAGATTTGCTGCCTTAATAAATAGTATAGATACGTTAGAAGAGAAACATATTGATTCTTGAATGATGCTGCTTTTGTTTTTAATTGGACTAGATATAATATTATTGAAATTTTACCAAAATGCCCTCCAGAAATCCCTTCAAAATCAATTTTCAAGAACTAACAAATGCCCTACAATTGGGTCAAAGTTGTCCACGGCCGGCAAGAGCTCGCGTGTCTATGTGTGTGGTTTGTTGTTGGTTCCCTTATGGGCCATCAATTAGAAAGAATGGTTTCTTAATGGGCCAAACTCAAATCAAGTAGTCCAATATTCAGCCCAATAGTTTGAATTCGGGGAAAATTGGGGCCCGGCCCAATATCAGTAAAGAGACCCGATTCGTTTACTTCGAGTGGTCACTTGTCCCCTCCCCAAGCCAGCATACCAGAAAAGCACGGATTCTCTCTCTCACCTCTCACTCTCTCTCTCTCTCAAACACTAAGCGAAGGAAAGCTGCGACTTTGATTGTTTTCCGCATCTAAATCTCTACGTCTAGAAATGTCGGTAAGTATGTGTTGGTGTGCAGTTCCTGATTGTGCATCTGTATTGTTAAACCCTAAATGTTTCCTTCTTCTTCTTTTTATTTTTTCCATGACTTTGTTGAATTTAATTGAGAAAAAATTTGCAGATCTTTGAGTATAATGGAAGTGCTCTGGTGGCAATGGTGGGAAAGAATTGCTTCGCGATCGCCAGCGACCGGCGGCTTGGTGTGCAGCTGCAGACTATCGCGACTGACTTTCAGAAGATTTATAAAATCCACGATAAGCTCTTTATCGGTCTCGCTGGCCTCGCTACTGATGCACAAACGCTGTAAATTTTCTATACTAGATTGAAACTCTTCTATTGGTACTGATTAATTTGTTTAGGGCCGCGGGATGGAGTAAAAATTTTAACCTTGGGGCGAAATGCATATTTTGGTGCGTATGGTAGGAAAATGTAGGAATTGGGAGGTGGGTAAAATATTAATTCCGTTTACTTTATATGAAAACTTGGAGATTACATATGTGAAGGAGGGTGTATCAAGATCCAGTCCTTACTCGGTCTGTCTCTGCTTAGCAGTGAAATTGTGAATTCAGCACGGCATACAGACTTGTGAAAATTTTGAAGCTTGAAGACCGAGATTATATGCATTTGACTTCAAATGTGCAAAATTTGAAGCGTTAAGAATTTGGACTGTCACCTCTGATGTTTAATATCCTAAAAATTATCACGTAAAACAAAGAGTCAAAGAACCTTTTGATTGCTATGGAATAATTTGATTTTTTATGACTACATGTGTGAAAAATGTTCTGTAGATTCTCATTTTATAAATCCTTGGCTCTCTAATGATGTGTGTATATGAGATTATGAGGTCTAGTTTTGCTTAGATTTTATGCTGGCTCATAGATTTGTATCTTGATTGAATCCAACTGAAGGTATCAGAGGCTTGTTTTCCGGCACAAGTTATATCAGCTACGAGAAGAGAGGGATATGAAGCCAGAAACTTTTGCTAGCCTTGTGTCTGCACTTCTCTATGAGAAAAGGTTGGTTAAACCATTCCGCATGGCATGTCTTGTAAGTGTTGACTTACATGTGATTGGAACGATCATTATTCTCACTTATGTTGAAATAAGTCGTGGTTTAGAGAAAATGTATATGAGCTTTACGTTATTTTCTTATTTTCTTTAAGGTTTTTACCAATTTTTGTGATTTTCTTACTCAGTCACCCCTTTATTCTTTATGAATGTGTGTGAACTGTTCCCTTTCATTTTGCGGGGAAGAATATGTAAAGCTTGGATTGTAAATTACAAGAGAATGATGTATTCTTGTTGTTTTTGTGGCCTAGGTTTGGTCCATACTTTTGCCAACCTGTTATTGCTGGATTGGGTGATGAAGACAAACCCTTCATTTGCACTATGGATTCCATTGGGGCTAAGTACGTCATACTACTCATATTGTTAATTCTTTTATTGTTTCACTTTTGAAATTTTAATTAAATTTCTTTCAATCTGCGGAGGAAAAAAGAGAGAAGTTGTGATTGTGGTTTCAATGGGTCTCTAGATGATGTTTGTAATTAGCTTCTACTTCAGCCTCTCGTGGATGCCATTTTGTCTATTGTTTTGGTTTAGTATACATGAAAAGAAATTATTAGACTAGTTCTTTTCCAGATCTGGTAAACTCTACAGCAATTTAAGAAATTCCACCTCAGTTTTTCTTCTGTAAGCTTGTGAATTCTAGTCCTGTCTTCGATGTTTTTTGCACAATTTGAAGTGGGACTAATGTATTCCATCCTCATCCGTAATACCATAAAGCTATTCTTAAAGCCTTGGGACTATAGTGAAGTTTAATGCATTTCTCCATTCACATATCATCTCCAAAAGTTAGAATTCATGTGTCTTTTCGGGTCGTACAAATGCAGGGAACTTGCCAAAGATTTTGTTGTTGCTGGAACGGCCTCAGAGTCACTCTATGGTGCCTGTGAATCAATGTTCAAGCCTGACATGGTTTGTACCTTTACTTGATATTGCTTATACCTGCTTGACTGAAAGTTAAACTACAGACTGTTGTTTTTCATATATAAAATATACTTCAGGAGGTTACTATAGTATCTGCATACTTTTGTACTGGAGATCCTTTTACCTACTTCATGGAAATTTTGGCTCGGTTTCTCAAAAAAATGAAGCAGAAAGTGAATACAAGTGCTTAAGGATAAGTTCCTCCTAACGTTTGGATGGCCAAATACTTGCACTTGTCCACTTTTGCTTATTAGAAGCAGCTTCTTTGTCATAGAATGGAAATTTTCATTTACAATATCATGATTATTATGCATCTTCCTTTATGGTATATGGTGATTTCATCTGAGGCTGTTAAAGATCTCCAAGTGGAACAAATGTTTTTCCCCCATCTCTTAGCCTTTGTCCGTTGCTGCCTCCCTACACACAAAACATATATAAGGCTCCATTTCTTTTATTCGAAAATCAAATGCCATGCCACTGGCTTCTGATTGGTTACCTGCTTTTTTCAAACAAAACATCCAGGAAGCTGAGGAGTTGTTCGAAACCATTTCACAAGCTTTGCTATCGTCCGTGGACCGTGATTGTTTGAGTGGCTGGGGAGGGCATGTTTACCTCGTGTAAGTGGTTTGCTGATCACTCAACCTTCTCTTTGGCGAAATCGATTGTTATATGAAGTGTAAATGTGCTAATACAGCCTTCTAAGTCATTTCAATTAAAACTTAATTGCTTGCATGAATATTTTATGATGTTGCAGCACACCAACTGAAGTTACAGAAAGAATCCTAAAGGGAAGGATGGATTGATTTTTGTGCACGAACGCCGGAAGACTTTCCTTATTTCCATCAGGGGATGTTTTGGTGATAGAATGCTAAAAAAAAGTTGTGTTGTATGACATTAGTGTTTATTCAGATTTAAAAAATCAGATGTTGCATTTATCATCACTATGTTCTCTATAAATGCTTGAAAATGGGACAGTGCGCTTTTACATTCTTCTAAGCTGATACTATCTTGTTGATTGCTAGTAATTTGATGCGCTCTGCTTTGAACTTTTGCCTATTCTACTGTTGGAAAAGCTTAATTCACACAATTAGCGAGATAGAAGCCAAACAGATGGATTATGTATGGGTCTGATTGAAGTAGGTCAGGTCAAGTATAAAATGGCCTGGGTTGGATTTAATTGAAATAATACTCAATATTATTCGAGTACTATTTATAGAATCATTGCTATTATAATCATTTTTCATCATTATGGTTTAAAATTTGCAGGGTTGCATATTTTAAATTTCAGTTGCGTGCAAATTGAAATAACGAAATTTTCTTTTCAAAAGTTAAACTCGACATTATTATGACGTTTGCTGGCGCTTTAGTGTTTTAAATAGTTGAAGAATTTCCCATACACTGTTATCAAGTAATATATATCTTAATTATTATGTTTGTATATATCCTATTTTGGTGTTATTAATTTCAAGGTGTTTTCGGAGACGAAGTCAAAATAAGTGTAGAATGGGCCTGAAAACTTGTATAGATGGCCCGGATCTTTTTATGGGCTTGGGCTGATCGGTTGAAGGGCCTAAAACAATTAATTTAAAAAAAAAAAAACTCATTAAGCACTTCAAAGCGGGAAATAGTTTGCCAATTCATTCCAATTCCCTCCGCCACGATCCCGCTAAATTCACCGACCGTTTCACCGAGGAACCGCCGATTCGTAACCTGAGACTTTGAAACGCCGTCGTCCGTTCCAGTTTGGATCACGTCTGTCCGGCCGATGCGGTGGCGACCAGGCGAACCGTTATCAGCAGTTATTTTTGCCTTCATCAATGGGGAATGTGGTTGGCTCGTTTTTCTCTGGATTTGCTCAAGTTGTTGGCAACATTCTCGGCCATCCTCTTGATTTCCTCTCTGGAAAATCTTGCAAGTAAATGTTCTTGCTTCTTAGTATTTGTTACAGAATGCTCAATTTTTACTTGCTTCCTTTGTCCTTTCTGGAACTAATATCTACATTATTGATGCAATCATCAGTAGGTTGTAGTGGTGATATGTAGAGACGCTGTGAATTCTTGGTCTGCATTCGTTTTTATGACAGAAATTGGTGTGTTTTTGGCCATATATATCTTTATTATGTTTTTATGTGGCTAAAACTTCAATTTCATCTGCTTTTTTCATGCAGCTCGGTATGTGGTTCAACATGGGATATCCTCTGTTACATCGAGAATTTCTGCGTCGCACATTTGCTCAAGTTGGGCATGGTGGCAACCTTATCTTACCTTGGTTAGTGAACAGCCTGTTTAAGAATTTTTAATTACACAGTTGAATTTTTCACCAAAAAGCACCTGTAATTTTCATGATGTTTTACTCATTTGTTTGCTTCTGACAACAAAAATGCAGTTCTCTTATTCTTCTACCTGTTATGCAATTTGGGAATCTGCCAATGTGTCTGTCGCACTCTGTGTCGAGTCGTATGGGCTTGTTTTGCTAGTTTCTTCTCAGCATTAGACTTTTGCTGCACCTACTTATGTTTCAAGCTTCGAACGGTCAAGAGAAAACACAGGGGAGAAAGAGAGACCTCGAAGAGTTTGCTACCACTAGTGATGAAAACTGTGAATTAGGGGAGAATTCGATAACCCAACACACTACAAATCTTGAACATAGGAGATCACAAGTTAGTAAAAGGAGGGATTACAAAAACAAGCATCTGCGGAGATCTTTAAGGCCACGTAGTCATCGACCACGAATGAAGTTATCTGGGAGTTCCATTCATCTGCATAGGAGAAAGATTTTGAGTAATTTTGGTGATCACGGTAGCCCAGTTCACCATCATATTCGAGTCGCCAGGAGTTCAAAAGGATCTAGGCATAGAACCAGGACTCATCATAGGGGGCTGTAACTTCTTAGAATGCAATGAGAGTGCATAGCTTTGATTTTACTCACAAAACCATATAGCTACTTTTCAAAGTATGGAGTAGCAGTCAAGGTTGATGGAATAAGTCCTCAGCTGATGTAAATTGTTATGATGCTAAATTATCTTTATTTTTTTAATTAGTAGATACAAGATGTGTGCAAAAGTGGTGCAAGAAGCATACTTTCAGCCCAGTTGTTCTTTCAACCCATTTTGACTTAACCTTTTTGCTGCATTCTGAAATGTCTTGAGAATAGTGTGATAGAAACCATGTGGACAAGAAATTAAGCACCAGAAGTAGAGTTGGTGGAGATTAGTATGAAGATTTTACTGTGAGTAAGATAGTGATCATCCAGCATTAATCAAGTAGTATTAGGTCATATGTGAATCAGAAATTTCCATCAATTACTTCAACTTTCGGCGCCCATCCCTTTTCTTGGTAATTGTCTTTTTTTCAATTTTTCTATCTTATTAATGACTACAAGAATGAATTGGTTTCACCTACAGATACCATTATTCCAACTACAACCAACAAAATTCGTGCAAATTGTTTGACAATTGACGGATTATCAACTTGCACGCCCCTGTGTGTGTGTGTGTGTGTGAGAGAGAGAGAGAGAGAGAGTTGAAAAATGCTATTCTTGTCTTGTGATGGAAATAGAAAAGTATATTTTCTGATTTGAGCTTAATTTATTTGTTACTTTTGAGTGGTTGGGGTTGGGATGATGATGTTATTGCCTCCAATCACTTACAAAGATATACATGATGCAAGGATTGGATGAGTTTGATTTGCCACATTCATTTTTTCCTATAAAAATATGTTGCAGGTTTTAAAGATAACTATACAAGAACTTACATCACAGGTTGGAATTTGAAACATGGTATATGGTCAAATTTCTTGCCTCAAATGTTAGACAATTTTTTGGTCCTTTCCAACAATTGAATAGTATAATCAAGCCTTTTGTTGATCTGATATTTGGACTTTGATTGGTGGCTCAATATTCAAAACTTAGGATTTTTAATAGATCAATTATTGAAGACAAATGGCGAAAACGAAATTTCTTCAAGCAAATAGCGTGTGAATAGGGGGTTGAACTAGAACATGATGCAAACCCCAAACGTGATAATTACAAAGCTTAGTGATCATGATTAAAGTATTAATTTGTTTAGAGTAAAAAAGAGAAGAGATTCCAAGTTGAGCACATACACTTCACCTAGACAACCTCGTTGCAGTAATTACGGCTCAAGTCATAACCCCCCTCCACACACACACACATATTCTAATATTAGCTTAATTGTAATTATCCGAAGTTTAGTGGGATGATAATGATGTTTAAGAACCCTGTTTTCATACTTGTCAACACCTGATCAATGTTTATTTATTAATTAATGGTTGAATTATTACACACTCTTTGTAATTTTTATTGTTTGTTTTAGTGTGGCTTGAAAAGTTGCGGCTGCGGCTTTTGGAAGTCAAGAAACATGTGAATTTGTATTAGTGAGTAGTGACAAAACATATGGTCCACTTGTTTTTTTCCCAAGTAAAGTTTAGTTGATTATTTATGAAAAAAAAAACAAATGATGTGTAATTGAGTATTCATAAATAAGTTCGATTATGAATCCGGGTCCTATTAAATATATAGGTACTTATTCATGTGAGTTTATTCTAGTGAGTATTTATTTATTTACTTAATATGAATTTACTGTAATGTGAGTATGTGAGTTTATTGAAGTTTTCAGTTTCTTGAAATTGATGTAAATTATGTAATTTTAATTATTTGTATAGAAAAGAAAAAGATGTGTAGGCCACCATTGTTTAATTGATTTTTACTATTGAAATGATAAAAATATTATTGTGTTGATTGAAAATTGTTAAGTACTATATCTAATAAGTAATTACTCCATTTATATAAAAATAAAATCTCTCGTTCAAATCCATAAGAAAGTTAGGTGAGAGTTGGAAGAAATTATTTTTTCTTTTGGGTGTTTTCATATTTTCATTTTAAAAAATAGTGGTCGTGAATTGATTTCAAAATTATTACTTTAATTCAAAAAAATATTTCATTTTTGGAAATGAATATTTATTTTAAAGAAAGGAAAACTAATTTCAAGATTTTCAAAAACAAATGAAAGTGATAAAATAAAATTAAAAAATAAATGGGGTATAATATTATATATAAAAGTACCCTAAAAATTTTAAATAAATGAGATGCCTCATAATTGTTATTAAATCGAGCCATTTCTTTTATTTAATACCAAGAAAAGAATAAAAGAAAGGAATCAAATGAGAGAAGATGAAAAGTGTATTTTGCTAAGCATCATTTTCCAATGTACATTATTGGCTTATTTTAAATGTGATGTTATATTTCTTTCCTCAACTAAAGAACACAAAAATTAAATGTTGAAGTGACTTTTCATGAAAATAAATCACAAGAGGATGAAGAATAAGCTAGAGTTTTTTAATCTTACATTTTTTATTATTTTTTACAAATACTATTAATTAAATACTTTTATAAATATCTTACTATAATTACATTCTTGATTTTGGATATGGTTACATTCTTGATGGGAAATCTAAGCAGCCTGGATACACTTTAAACACGTGCAACTCTCAAGCTAGCAAAATTTGCTCACTATTTAACCAAACGTTGTCTTTCCAATGTCTAAAATCTTCAAAAACGTCTCTCTTACTATGATTTAAGGGTCTATTTATGCAATTCAAAACATTTAATAGCAAGTCTCAAAAATTAATTTTACTCCTTAATTAATTGATTACACGAGGACATCATGTTTCTTCATAATCAATTAATTATATGTGTACAACTATACAATGTGCGGTTTTCCTCCGATCTTCCATCTTTGAAATATCGATTTTATCCTTCAAATGGCTTTTTTCTGCATCAGACTTTAATCTAATGTACGGGCTACACGATGTATATAATCATAGCATAGAAAAAATTTTAATTGAGATTACCAAAAAGAAAAAAAAAATCTCGCCGCTTTGAAATTTTATACTAAATTTTTTTATTTCAATTTACATATAATATTTGACGTTGGAATATACATTTATAAAAGTATTTCATACACTATATACAATTCTATATATGATATTATTATGAAAAAAAATATATAAAATTCACATTATTTACTTCAATGAGGGTATTTTTACTCTATACTAACATCACAAATACATATATATATTAAGAACATAAAATACTTTATTTTTCATGAACTTAAAACGTGGGAATTGAAATACAATACTATCTTTGAATTTCTCATAGTCCATTTAATGTTACCATATCAAAACTTGGACCCTATAAATTTTGGACCTATTAATTTTGGCATCGATTATGAGTTATGATAGTGACATATCATATTAACACAAATCGCCAGTACATCAATATATGATTCGGGTCTATCCACATTAATTATTCCCAATCAAATTATTCTGAATCGAAATCAGAAAATAAAAAATAATTATGAATTGGGATTTTGGATCAATCTTTTTTTTTTTTTTTTTTTTTTTGTACAAGTTGCAGGAAAAAACAGATTGTGGTACAGTTTATTTGTAAAGATTTTGTGGCACATGATATCATGGGATTCTGAGCCAGATCAGGATCCAAATTTTCACAACCCCCAATCTCCAAATAATCAGATATCCTGCGGGATAATGATTATTAATTTGATTATACATAGATTAATATACATATTTTTCAATAATTTTTGGCCAAAAACTTAGGGTATATTACATTTGTTTCCCATTAGGTATGTCGTAACTACAAAATATCCCTCATTATTTGAAAAATTACAAATGCGTATGTTATCTTAATGTTTGTCTTACAACGAGTCCGTTTCGCTAGCCTTCATTAGATTTTCATTCTACTTTTGTCGTGACCTACAAAAAATTGTCTTTTTTGAATTATTAATTATAATTTGATTTAATTTTTTAGAATTTTTTAAAATATCATTGTGGACTAGCATGCCATATGGATTATTGCCGTTTCACCAATATACGTAATATTATAATTTTTAATTATATTTATGTATTGATTGAATTGATGCATTTATTAAATTTATCGAGATCTCGATATAATTATGTGTACAATTATTTCTACATAAGCCAAAAAAGAAAAAAAGAATGAACATATAAAAATATAAATTTTTTTATAAAAAATAAAATAAAATATTTTGGTGGTTGTTTTGCTGCAAAAACATGTGAGTTTGAAAATATAAAAAATGATTTGTGCATGGTGATTGGTGATGATGATGCGGTCCTTCACCTACTGCATGCACGCGTGACCACCTCCACACCTATAAAAGATGTCGGTATTATTTACACTGTCATTTTCTGAAATTTAGTATTAGTATTTGTATTTATGTGATTTAAAAAGAAATAACATCTAATACTATTGATGTTTATTTTTGTTTAATAAAAAAATTATTAGTTAAAACTCACAAAAATTTGTTAATATTAATAAAAAAAAATTATATTTATTTCGATTGACTTACTATTGATTTATTGTAAAGGAAATATTTTTTTTCTGACTTAACTACCTTTGTAAAGGTAAGGACGTACCTCATCACACGCGTTAGTGCATCTGAAGATGTATAAGGATAGTTTGATCATAAAATATTTGTTAGACCTATAATTAGTTAGTAATAAGTTAATTCGGGATATATATGAATTTTTATTCAGTAAAAAGCTATGGCAAATATTTTTACCATGACTCTTAACCATGGCAATAACTTTTTCATATTAATTTTATTCAACCGTGATTAACAAAAATGATTTATTATGATTTTAATTCATAACAATAATTATTTTTTCTAATGTATATATTACTTTAATATCAATAATTATTGATAATCAAAATTTATGATATAATTTTAATCGATTTACGAACAAACATCACATCAAGAAAATGGAGAGTGGCTGCAAGTTGAGTTTTAGTGAAGAGAAAAATTGGAGGATAGCCAATGGAATATTCCAATGATAAAACCTCCCAATTTATCATACTAATTAATCCCAAATAATTTGTGACATAGAAATTCATGTCTCCTCAAATAATAAGCATAATTATATATAAAGTTCGATTTTATTTCATAAACTTCAATCATCAACGATTAATATACGCATAATTATCAGTATTAAACAAATATAATTTATCCATAAATTAATAATAACTATTATTATTATAAATAAAAAGTATTAATAAATATATTAATATTCACACAATAGTAAAAATCAAACATTGATCGAAGCCCTTGAATTATTAAGAAGTGAATCGTTTAATATTTAATATCCTAGGTGGTAAGAAATCGAATTTTGTGTCTGAATTTCTAATCTTTTTTTAAATGAGTTTCTTGTGATCTTTTTCTTTCCTCTATGTCGATAATTTAATATTGTATATTAACTTTTTTCTATAATATTCGATTCATTACGATAATTTAAATTCAATATCTATGTTATTTTTAAATCAACGAACGTATTAATAAAATACAAAAACAAGAAATTTCTATAAAAATCTGCTAAATACCTATATTCATTGAATTTGAACCTACAACATTTTGATTGTGAGGCATCAATCTCATTACTCAAACAATGTATCATTGGATATTTTCATTTAATTTGACTGGCGCCAACATTTCAAATTGTGTCAAATCAAATTTTTGAATAAGATAGTAAATTTAAATCTAAAAGTCGTATCTTACGAGCAGAGTGTCATTTTGAAAACGACTTTAAAAGCACGAATACTATTATTTCAAAGGAAACGAAGTTTGTGCTGAACCAAAAGATCTTCTTGATGCATGCTCCTATATATATTACATTCAATATTGAGTACACCGAGTATTTAGATCACGAAACTTTACACAAATTATCATCGAATACATTGCACTAACAACCCCTCAAAGAGTTTACCTGTAACTTTATAAGAAAACTGAAAATATTTGTAATTAAATCTAATTTTGGAAGTGTCCATGTAATTTCCCATGAATTATATAGTTTTTAAAAGAATTGAGCTAACTTAAATTGACCAATCTACTTTTACTAACTATGGGGGTGCAAGGGCAACTCTTCGTGGTATGGTATAGGGTAATTCCGTAATTTTGTAAATGTACCAAGGGATTATATATACACTAATTGTGTTTACTTCAAATGATTGGATGGTCCCAAGATATATGGCCTTATCGCTCTACTTGCACATACTCCAACCCGCTATTTAATCCCATAAGCCCATTATAGGCCTTGACAAATGCATGATATGAATCCTACCTAGCCTGGTAGGATATATCATCCTAGGACGTATGTGCGCATATCTTCAAAACTCAAATTACAAATATGCGTCACTTATACAAAGAAGGCCTCTTCCTCTTTTCTCGAAAGTTCGTTGGTCATGGATTTAATGAGAGGATGCGTAATTTTAGAGATTGATAATTTGCCATTTATTTATCTGAAATGTATACTACAAGTAAGCATAAAATTAGTTATATTCTAAATTTTATCGATACAGATAAATAAAGTATATAGTGTGATAATTTTATTTCATCCTCGTTATTAATCTATATCAATGTAATCATATCACTCGAAGTAAACGAGCTTACATGTGTCTAATAATATAATTATTATTATTCTAAAAAATAATAAAATACGGTCGTCCATCAATTTAAAAAAACGTAGGCACATAATCAAACCTCGTTAAATCTTAGTATCTTTGTTCTTGTAATTGATACAGCATGTATTGTGAAGAGTTGGATATTTAGTAAGTTTTATGAGTATCCATCATGAGATTAGAATAATTAACAGTTGATAATTGGTGGAGTTCAATGTCTCTGCATCATCAATGCATTTATCTAATCCGACCGACCCGGTTCAACTACTGTCTGTACTGTACAAAATCCCACCGTTCGCATGACCGTCCTACGTGTCATTGACCCCTTCGCATACCATTTCCACGTCCGAGTCTGTCCAAAATCCATGACGTAAGCAGTGACACAATCACACTCCCCCCAAACTTTTCCTCCCGCCACGTGTCCCCTTCAACCTTATCACCCACGTGTATTCTAGAACCCGCCGCCCCTCCCCGCCACGTGTCCCTCTTCCTTCCCCTATATATTCGCCTCCCTCTCTTGCGTTCTAAGTTTCACAAAACCCCATTCCTCTCACTTTCCTTTAGCCTCAACTCCACAATTCTCCGACCCGAAAGCATTCTCCTCCGCCGCAAATGGCCGCCGTCGATGTGCAGCTACCTCCCGGATTCCGATTCCACCCCACCGACGAAGAACTCGTGATGCATTATTTGTGCCGGAAATGCGCTTCTCAGTCCATTGCCGTCCCGATCATCGCAGAAATTGACCTCTACAAGTACGATCCCTGGGACCTGCCAGGTACAAATTAACGAAACACGTTTTTGTGGTTAAATTTGTTCGGAATAATTAAGCTAATTGCGGCGGGGTAATCACAATCGTGATTGATTGATAATTGCTTTCAGGTTTGGCTTTGTATGGCGAGAAGGAATGGTATTTCTTTTCGCCTAGGGACCGGAAGTACCCTAACGGGTCCAGGCCGAATCGGGCTGCCGGGAGTGGGTATTGGAAGGCAACAGGGGCGGATAAGCCCATCGGGCACCCGAAACCAGTTGGTATAAAGAAGGCTTTGGTGTTTTACTCCGGCAAGGCCCCGAGAGGCGAGAAGACTAATTGGATCATGCACGAATACCGCCTTGCTGATGTGGATCGCTCCGCCCGCAAGAAAAACAACAGCCTTAGGGTGCGTACCCGGCCCGGATTCCAGATTTGAGCTGGACTATTTGAATTTGAAGAATGGAAATGAACGGAAAATTGGTTCTGAATTCGAAGAAAGAATTAATATTATTTTTTAGAAAATAAATTACGGCTAAATTATTCCTTTTGGGGGATAATATTAAAAAATAATGATTTGGATTATTAATAATAATAATTGGGAAAATTGATTCCTTCTTATCTTTTAATAAAAGGACATTTAAAGAAAATGATTGGTAACTGTAGAGTTATCTCAAATGGTCCAATTTGATATTATTGCTGTTAATCTGACGGCTGTGGTTCGATCTGTACAGCTGGATGATTGGGTGCTGTGCCGCATATACAACAAAAAAGGTACAATCGAGAGGCAGCAGGAGAACGTCAGCAGCCGGAATATGGCGAGCGCAGTGACGTCAGAGGAGGATGTCAAGCCCGTCGTTCTGACGTCACTCCCGGAGGCTCCGCCCTTGGCGTACGAGGACTTCGTCTACCTCGACCCAACGGATTCCATCCCGCGGCTGCACACGGACTCAAGCTGCTCCGAGCACGTGCTGTCGCCGGAGGTGGAGAGCGCGCCGAAGCTGGCGGAGTGGGAGAAATCCTCCATTGAATTCCCATTCAGCTACATGGACGCCGGTAACGGCGGCTGCACGCTGATGAGCTCGCAGTTTCAGGGGAATTATCAGATGGATCCGATGAACGACGTGTTCGCATATATCACCAAGCCATTTTGAAGTGGGACCCATTGACTTTGTCGCACGTGGCACAGGAGACTAGGTGGAGTCTATGAGTGTGCACGTGCGACCGCAGGGTCAGTGTACTCTTATTAGTTATTAGTGATTAGTGTTAGTAATTTGTATTAGAATGGTAATTCGGGCTGGTTTTTAAGTGTTAGTAATGTTAATTGGATTTTGCTCTTAATTTAGCAAAAGTGTTGATAGAAATGGAATTTGTGTTATGTAAACCCATTTTTTTAAGACTAAATCACTCGAAAAGGTAAAAGTACGTTTGTTTCTGTTTATTATGATAATCCCACAATTATTATATATTTTACATTCTTAAATCACTTGTGCAAGTTAATAAAATGGGTCAAATTCTACTTAATCAGAGTTTGACTCCTACTATGATCACTTTTATAAATGGGTGATAATAAAATAGGTCGATTTAGATTTTGACGTGTTTTCATCACTTGTTTTTATTATTTATTTATATTCGAAGTCGAACTCTTGTTGCATGTATCTAGAGTTATTGTTTCAAAAATTGGTTTTAGATGTTGAACTTATAAAATTAAATTGATTCGAGTAGACTTAAGTGATTTATAAGGGGAAAATATTACAAGAGTTTAAAGGAATGCAACGCTTAAGCTTAGAAGGCCCAGTTTAGATGCCCCCTAGAGGTAAAGCTGAGTGGCATCTTACAGAGTCCAAGAGCTCTCCAAAAAATAAATTGGCCAAAAGAAGTCCAATTGATCCAAATCTGAAGAGGCTCATATTCAAGAAAACTTCACAAACCCATACGGAAGCTTAGGGACTTAGAATCCCTTAGCCAAAGTCAAAACTCATATCATGTAGTGTCCATATATAGTCTAAGTGGCATCATGTAGGACCTTTGAAGGCACACCCTACAAAATCAAATAACGACCAGTTGCCTCTTCAATGACACGTGACGCCCTCAGCTATAAGTAAACCTTAAATTCTAAAAGTTTTGACTCCTATTGAGAGCAGACGTCTCCTCAACTACCTAATTTTGAAATTTTGAAAAGCTATTCTTATCCCCCCAAGATACACTCATTCGCAACAATCGTACCCGAGAATCACAGATCCTCAAACTGTTGGGAGATGACCCTTCATCAAATTCAAGACCATTGCGTTCTGGAGGATTCAACCTTATCTAATCACTTTAAGATCATGCTCCACCAAATTCGGGAGAGGGGGGGATCGAACTTCTCCAACCAACTGATGATTGCCTATAAATGGAGAACTCTTCCAGCAGGAAAAGACATATTTTGACCTTGTACATTCATACTATGATTTTAACTTTCATGCTACAACTGTAATTGAAAATAACACTTTCCCGTATTTAGAATTTTACTCCAATGTCGATCTCTCCCTTGTACACAAAAAATAAGCTATTACATCTCATTTACACACACTTTATTTCCTAATATTTATTTCACTACTTTCTACTTCAATTGAATCCCGTGTAATAATTATAAAATTAAAAACCTAATATACCCTCATCTTGCAACTCATATATTTTTATTTTTGTACGTCATAAATCTGAAATTTCAATGTGATAAATAACATTAAATAATTGTTTCCCCAACATATAAGTCAAGTAAACAATTTCAAGATTACAACAGAAGAATTTAAGAAATAGTTTTGGTACAAATGAATAGGTCGTCTTCCAGAAGTTCCCATTAACCCCATGGGCCGAGCAGATTCGAAAGTTCATGGGCCTATCTCAATGTTGGGCTTCATTTCCATCAGGCCCATTTGGGATACTTCTTTCCCTCATGATAATAGCAAAAAGTTGGTATTATCTCTACACATAAAGTTTGCCTTTTTCCAAAAAGAAAATAATTAAAGACATCTTTTCACAAGGACAATAATATATCTTTGGGATTAATAACTATTTAAGCTATGACGTGTCAAGAAAACAAGAAAAGCGACATCCAACAAAGTGGTCTAAATTCGACAAAATTATAATACTTATAGAATCGAAAAATAGATAGGAAAAACCAAAAAAGTCGAATGAGTGAATTTAGTCCGTCTTTTTCAAGAAAATTCAATATCCAAAAATATATACACAAATAAAAACTAGTATTTTTCGGACCATCGAATTATTATATTTTAATGGTAAAATTTATAAAATCTCAAATTTTACTATTCACATGAAAAAAATATATTATATTACTAACCAAATATGGGATTCATGACATTGTAGGAAAAGCCCATACACACTCAGTCACACACTGTTCTAATTCCAGGACATTTTTTGTCTATTTGTAGGGAACAAGACAACAGGTCACGTGTCTCCAGCGATACAGCCGCGAGTGGCATTAGCAAAATGGAGGGTATAGTTGTAATTCCACCAGCAAATCCGGACAAGAAGCGGTCCCCAATTCTCCTCGAAAATTAACGGCCAATTCCAGCTTTTCCTTCCCCACTGTCTCAACTGAACCATTCGCCGTTCAACTCTGACAACCCTTCATTTACAAATTATGCTCTCTCTTTTTCACTTCTTTTTATATATTTCTTTCATTTCAAAATTCAAATTCTCACCTATAATTCTATTACTAGCATTAGAACTCATACTAAAATATTGGGATGATTTCATTTATAAAAATTATTATTATTTTTTATTAACAGTATAAAAATAGAAAATAATTTATGTAATAATATTAGTATTTCTATCGGTGTATGTATAGTTTTTTTAAGAACAATACAGATCGTAAATTGTTGATGTTTTTTATGGAGTGCGTGTAATTTTTTAAAAAAATATGAATGATTTGTGTAATTAGATAAGATGTTAAGAAAATATATTTAATCATCCCTGAAAAATTTAATAATTCAATAATTGTAGTTTTGTAGTCTAAATAATTAAAAATCGATATTGCTTTAATTTTTTTATGATATTAATAATGTGTGATGTTGTAACGCACATTACTGCATCCTTAATTATGTGAACGAAAAATAATGATATAGCAAAGTAATATTTTGTTATATTTTGTAATTCGGGTAATTAAATAGGCTCTGGATATGATAATAAGGAAGTTGTTGTGATATTATTTAGTAATTTTTTCATATGTTCTTGATGTTATATGACTCGGGTCGTCAGAATATGTATTATCCTAATTTTTCGGAATCAACGAAAAAGAAACGTAATTATTTAAGACACCAATACAAATAAAAATAAAAAATAAAATATAATCTTATGTTGAGGAACTTTGATTATTGATCTCAAAAATAATAATAATAATAATAATAGTGTATAGATGTGAGAGAAAAAACTCGAAAAAGACAATGAGAGGAAAAGAAAGGAAATGAAAAAAGGAACAGTATCTCCTCTCTCTCTCTCTCTCTATCTCCGTCTCTCTCTCTCTCTCTCTCCGCCCCTTTCTACCTCCATTGAAGACTCTTCTTTCCACGAAAGTTAACATCTCGAGGTTAATTCTGCTCATTTATCTTTACCTTCAACTGATGATTAATTTAGGTTAATTTCTTGCTTTTTTTTTTTGGGGGGGGGGGGGGGGGCTGAGGGCGTTTGTATAAAATAATATTCACCTGATCCGATCTCCCTGCCATTATTTTGATTAATCCGCTTATCAAATATGATCCTATAATTAATTCAAAATTTCACGTTTTTTAATGGTAATGTAGATTATTTGCATGCCTATACATACATATGCATATAGTATTGCACAGCAGTGTCCCCTGTTCATATAAGTTCGCATACGAATACATGTCTGCTTGAAAATGGTGATCTGTGCTTGAACCGAAATTGTATATCTGTTTTCTGTGCAGGCTAATCAGCTTCTCCTTTATTGTAAAATTGGCCTGAATCGTCGTACAACACGGTTGTATATAATGTAGGTGACGCATATGCAAAAGAAGAAACTTGGGGAACTTTTGGGAGTGAAAAAGTGAATCTTGGAGAACTTCGGAGGGGCTAAATCTAGCAGCATTCTACCAATTTCTGGGGGCCAGGTAAATTGAGGATAGTGCGGTGTCCTTTTTCTTTTTGCATTTCGTTTTTGGCTGGGTATTTCGATGTTTATGTATTGTGAGATTTAGAGTAATGGATCCTCATAGGTTAAAGCAGTTTGACTGGATTGGAAATGGGTTTGAGGTAATTTTGCCACAAACCCTTTAGAATCTATCTACCAGAATTATGTATTTTGTGTGGGTTGTTGGATTATGAGTTAGAATGGGAAGATAATAGAGGCCTAGTGGGATCTTTTCAGTTTTATCTCAGGATATTTCGGCGCAGGTATCTAATGGAGAATTTTAATTAGTTTAAACTGCAGGAGGGTGAGGATTTTGTTGAAAGGTGGTTTCTTTTTGCAAATGTCAAAGTTATCTCCTGCTGGATCAAGGGATCCAAAAGCTTCATCTATCTCGAAAAGATAAGTAAGTTCATTCACTTGCTAATGTCACTGAAAATGATGTAGTTTTCTAGACAAGTGCAATTTAGTCTATGGCTTATGTACTGATAAATTTCCCATTTTATAAGAAAAGGAGAAAAGATACTTCACTAATTAAATCCTACTACTTCTGGCACAACAATGGTTGGTTAAGTGGATTCTCATGTATTAGATCCTCTAGAATTTTAAGCAAGAATTGGTTTTTTCCTCATGAGCATTGCTCAAAGTTTATAGTCACGGCCCTTGGTACATAGTCCAATTGCCTTCTCTTTTGTAAAAACCTTGCTTTTAAATTTAAAATATCTTTTCTGAATTAAATCAATTATCTATCTTCAGGGAATCAAATGGAACTACAGAAATGGATGAAAAGGAGAGCATGTTGTCTAGGGTTGCTCAATTGATCGAGCAGCTACATTCTAATGTGTCTTCGCCACAGGAAAGAGAGCTTACGACAGCTCGTTTGCTAGGCATAGCTAAAGCGAGAAAGGAAGCACGAGCTCTTATTGGTTCACATGGCCAAGCAATGCCATTGTTTGTATCCATTCTTAGGAATGGTACTCTAATGGCAAAAATAAATGTTGCTGCAACATTAAGCGTCCTATGTAAAGATGAGGATTTGAGGATAAAGGTACTTCTAGGTGGATGCATCCCACCGTTGCTCTCACTTTTGAAGTCTGATGCAACTGAAGCTAGGAAGGTAGCTGCAGAGGCACTATGTGTAGTCTCATCTGGTGTACTTTCAGATCATGTAGGCATGAAAATATTTGTTACAGAAGGCGTGGTGCCAACCTTATGGGAGCAGTTAAGTAGAAACAATAAGCAGGACAAAGTGGTAGAAGGATTTGTTACAGGAGCATTAAGAAATCTTTGTGGAGATAAAGATGGGTATTGGCGAACAACTCTTGATGCTGGTGGAGTGGATATCATTGTTAGTCTTCTCTCCTCTAGTAATCCTACTGCTCAGTCCAACGCTGCTTCTCTCCTAGCATGCCTGATGTTGGGTTTCCCAGATAGCATACCAAAGATAATTGGTGCTGGGGCAATCAAAACTTTGCTTGGGCTTTTAGGTCAACATAAGGATGCCTCTGTCAGAGCCAGTGCTGCTGAAGCATTAGAAGCTCTTTCCTTAAAATCGACCGAAGCTAAGCAAGCCATAGTTGATGCCCAGGGGATGCCGGTGCTTATTGGAGCCATTGTTGCTCCTTCCAAAGAAGGTATGCAAGGAGAGTGGGGGCAGGCTCTTCAGCAGCATTCAACACAAGCTTTGGCAAATATATGCAGCGGAATGTCTGCACTATTGCTGTATCTTGGAGAGCTTTCCCGGTCACCAAGGTTGGCTGCTCCAGTGGCTGATATAATCGGAGCACTTGCTTATGCTTTAATGGTCTTCAAGCAGAGTGGTGATGAAGAGCCATTTGAATCAACAAAAATTGAAAGTATTTTGATTATACTCTTAAAACCTAGAGATAATAAGCTTGTACAGGAGCGTCTCCTTGAGGCCATGGCCAGCCTATATGGCAATCCCAATCTATCAGTTTCTATCAGTCAATCCGAAGCTAAAAAGGTGCTTATTGGCCTCATAACGATGGCTACTGGTGATGCACAAGAATACTTGATTTTGGCTCTGATTCGCTTATGCACTGACAGAGTAAGCGTATGGGAGGCCTTGGGAAAGAGAGAAGGAATTCAAATGCTGATTTCGTCTTTGGGGTTATCCAGCGAACAACACCAAGAGTACGCAGTTGAGATGCTTGCAATACTCACTGAAGAAGTGGATGACAGCAAGTGGGCGATAACTGCAGCTGGTGGAATTCCACCACTTGTCCAGTTAATAGAAGTTGGATCCCATAGGGCAAGAGAAGGTGCAGCTTGTGTTTTGTGGAAATTGGGCTGCCATAGTGAAGATATTCGAGCTTGTGTTGAAAGTTCTGGGCCATCCCAGCCCTTATATGGCTCCTAAAAATTGGTGTACCGAATGAGCAAGAAGCCTCTGCTAAGGCTCTGATAAAACTTACTAGGACTGCTGATTCAGCCACCATTAATCAATTGTTAGCTTTGCTCTTTGCAGATTCTCCAAGCTCCAAGGTTCATATTATAAAAGTTTTGGGCCATGTACTTTCCACGGCGTCACATAGTGAACTTGTGCATAAGGGTGCTACTGCTAATACAGGTCTGAGGTCACTTGTCCAGGTTCTCAATTCATCAGATGAGAAGACACAAGAGTATGCAGCATCGGTGTTGGCTGATTTATTCAGTAATCGACAAGATATATGTGATAGTCTCGCAACAGATGAAGTTATTAATCCATGTATGAAACTTTTAACTAGCAAAACTCAGGGCATTGTAACTCAGTCAGCTCGAGCATTGAGTGCTTTGTCTCGTCCAACTAAGACAAAGACTCCATCTAAGATGTCTTATATTGCGGAAGGCGATGTCCAGCCTTTAATCAAGTTAGCAAAAACATCATCCATGGATTCTGCAGAAAGTGCAATGGCTGCATTAGCTAATTTGTTGTCAGATCGTCAAGTAGCTGCAGAAGCTCTGGCTGAGGATGTTGTTTCCGCAATAACAAGAGTATTAGGAGAAGGATCATTGGAAGGCAAGAAGAGTGCTGCCTGTGCTCTTTACCAACTATTGAAGCATTTTCCAGTAGGTGATGTACTTATTGGGAGGGCCCAGTGTCGTTTTGCTGTTCTTGCAGTCGTAGATTCCTTGAATGCAATTGATATGGATTACAATGATGCTGCTGATGCTTTAGATGTTGTTTCGCTGTTGGCTCGGACAAAGCAGGGAAGAAATTCGCCATATTTACCTTGGTCTGCCCTATCTGAAGTTCCATCAAGCCTAGAGCCTCTGGTGCGGTGCCTGTGTGAGGGACCTATATCGGTGCAAGACAAAGCGATAGAAATTTTGTCCAGACTTTCTCGGGATCAACCAGTTGTTCTAGGTAACCTATTGATCTCAAATTCACGAGCAATTGGTGCATTGGCTAGTAGAATAACAAAAGTTAGCAGCCTGGAAGTGAGAGTTGGGGGAATAGCTCTGCTAATTTGTGCTACTAAGGAACATAAAATTCAATCAATGGGTGCACTTGAGGCATCGGGGTACATGAAGCCTCTTATTTATGCATTAGTAGATATGATCAAGCAAAGTTCTTCTCTTGAATTTGAAATTACAACTCCTAGAGGTTTTACGGATAGATCAGCTTTTCGAGATGGAGATGATATTCACGTGCCTGACCCTGCAACTGTGTTAGGAGGTACTGTTGCCTTATGGTTGCTATCTATAGTGTCTTCATCTCATTCAAAACACAAAATCACTGTGATGGAAGCTGGGGGACTGGAAGCCCTATCTGACAAGCTCGCAGAATATGCTAAGAAGGAAGCGGTAGGTAACTATTGCTTCTGCTGGGTGTTCTATTGTCATTTGTTTCTTTTTCAAATTCTTAATTCTTTCTGGTCTATATGCACCCACAATTTTTTTTACTTATATTTATATTGTTAACAAGGAATTTCAATGTGTTTGTACATCCAAGTTCTCATGTAGTGATTGAGAAAGTATGTAGCATGGGTGCAGAAAGCTGTGTACAGGCGGGGAATAATTCATGAATTTGCATTACTGTAATTTTCTTTATCCTTTATCATAGTTACAAACCAATTTGGTTCCTGAAAGTGGACACTTCTTTTCAGGCAGAATTTGGGGACACAGAGGGCGTATGGATCAGCACTGTCCTTGCCGCAGTACTTTTCCAGGATGCTAACGTTGTCTCCGCTCCCATGGCCATACATTTTGTTCCCTCGCTTGCCATCCTCTTGAAGTCTGATGAAATGATTGACAGATTTTTCGCTGCTCAGGCAATGGCGAGTCTTGTTTGCTATGGAAACAAGGGAATCAATCTTGCTATAGCAAACTCAGGTGCAGTAGCTGGGTTGACAACCCTGATTGGACACTTGGAATCAAATATGCTAAATCTGATAGCCTTATCTGAAGAATTTTCTCTGATAAGGAATCCTGAGCAGGTGGTCCTGGAAAGTCTATTCCTAATTGATGATGTCAGAGTGGGTTCTGTTGCTCGGAAGACTATTCCTTTGCTTGTTGATTTGCTGAGACCTATGCCAGATAGACCAGGAGCCCCCCCTTTTGCTGTTCGTCTTTTGACTCAGATTGCTGATGGGAATGATGCCAATAAACTACACATGGCTGAAGCTGGAGCTCTGGATGCTCTAAGTAAATATCTATCTTTAAGCCCTCAAGATCTAAATGAGGCAACCATATCTGAATTACTAAGAATATTGTTTAGCAATCCAGATCTTCTTCGATATGAAGCGGCAGCGAGTTGCATGGATCAACTCATCGCTGTTCTTCACTTGGGGTCAAGAAGTGCAAGATTAAGTGCTGCTAGAGCATTAAATGAACTCTTTGATGCTGATAATATCAGAGATTCTGAATCATCAATTCAAGCAATTCAACCTTTGGCTGATATGCTTGATACTACATCGGAATGTGAACAACAGGCTGCTTTAAGTGCACTAGTTAAGTTGACTTCAGATTGTAACTCAAGGGCGGCTATGCTGGCTGAAGTGGAAGGGAATCCTCTTCATAGCATCTGTGAAATCCTCTCGTCTGCTTCTACATGGGAAATGAAGAGTGATGCTGCAGAGTTGTGCTGCGTGCTTTTCGTTAATCCAAGAGTCAGAGAATTGCCAATTGTCTCTGAATGCATAGAACCCCTAATATTGCTAATGCAATCTGATAAAGAGACTGCAGTTGAATCTGGTGTTTGTGCTTTTGAGAGATTATTGGATGATGAAAAGCAAGTGGAGATTCCATCAGATCATGATGTTGTTGGTATGCTTGTTGGTCTGGTTTCTGGATCAAATCATAGGCTTATTGAAGCAAGCATCTGTGCACTTATTAAATTGGGGAAAGACAGAACTCCACGCAAGTTGGATATGGTCAATGCTGGAATTATAGATAATTGTCTTGAGTTACTCCCTACCGCTCCCACTTCATTGTGTGCCATGATTGCAGAACTCTTCCGCATCTTGACAAACAGTAGTGCCATTTCAAAAAGTTCGGCTGCAGCGAAAATTGTAGAACCTCTGTTTATGGTACTGCTTAAGACAGATTTTGGATTGTGGGGACAGCATAGTGCCCTGCAAGCACTTGTCAACATTCTGGAGAAACCCCAAAGTCTTTCAGCTTTGAAACTTACTCCTAGCCAAGTCATTGAACCACTAATCTCATTTCTGGAATCCCCATTACAAGCTATCCAGCTTGGTACAGAGTTGTTGTCTCACCTGCTTGAACAAGAACATTTTAAGCAAGATATAACAACGAAAAGTGCAGTTGTTCCTCTTGTGCAGCTTGCAGGTATTGGAATATTGAATTTACAGCAAACTGCAATAAAGGCCTTGGAAAACATCTCCTTAAGTTTGCCAAAGGCAGTTTGTGATGCCGGCGGTATTTTTGAGCTCTCCAAGGTCATTATTCAAGATGACCCTTTACCTCCTGAGGCTTTATGGGAATCTGCTGCCTCAGTTCTCTCAAATCTTCTGAGATCGGATGCTGAATACTATCTGAATGTTCCTGCTGTGGCACTTGTAAAAATGCTGCACTCATCTGTGGAGGGCACCATTAAGGTTGCACTAAATGCTCTGACGGTTCAAGAAAAGACTGAGGCTTCAAGTGCCGAACTGATGGTTGAAGCTGGTGCTATTGATGCTTTGCTAGATTTACTAAGGTCTCACCAATGTGAAGAAGCTGCCGGCAGACTACTTGAAGCTTTATTCAATAATGCAAGAGTGCGGGAATGAAGGCTGCTAAATATGCAATTGCACCTCTGTCTCAGTATTTGCTAGACCCACAAACAAAATCACAAATTGGTAGACTTCTCGCAGCTCTTGCTCTTGGTGATCTCTCCCAACATGAAGGGCTTGCCAGAGCTACTGATTCTGTTTTTGCATGCCGAGCACTAGTGAGCCTGCTTGAAGATCAGCCGACAGAGGAAATGCAAATGGTGGCAATTTGTGCGTTACAAAACCTTGTCATGCGCAGCAGAACCAATAGGAGAGCTGTTGCTGAATCGGGTGGCATCTTGGTGATTCAAGAACAGGTGCTGTCCCAGAATTCAGATGTTGCAGCACAGGCAGCACTGCTCATTAAATTTTTATTTTCAAATCACACCCTTCAAGAATATGTATCAAATGAGCTAATCCGATCTCTGACAGGTACTTCTTTAATTCTCACTTTTACTTTTGTTTGTCTTCTAATGCGGGTTAACCTTTGCAATGGCTAGATTGATTGGCTTGATAATTTATGAAGATCTTACATGTTATTCTAAGAAGAATGCCATGGTGGTGAAAAAATGGCTTCAAGAAAACAGCTTACGGAACCATCTTCTGTTGTTCATTATCACTAAAATAGCACCAGAACTCTTCCTTGAAATGGCAATTTTCTAATTCTAAAATTGTAGATCAAATCCATTTATTCCTGGATGCAGGCATTATAATGGTGGCTTGTACTTGGTTTGCTGCTTCTGTTGGCATATTCTTACTTGTCTTTTATTTGGACATTTCTCTTTTTATGTACTACTTCGTTTTACTCATAGAAAGGGGTGAATTCAGACAGCTATTCTGAGGGTTTCTCATCATATTTTTCCACTGCGCAGCTGCTCTAGAGAGAGAATTGTGGTCCACAGCAACTGTCAATGAAGAGGTGTTGAGGACAATACATGTTATTTTTTCCAACTTTCATAAGCTCCATATGTCTGAAGCAGCAACACTGTGTATTCCACATTTGGTCTCGGCACTGAAGTCTGGGAGCGAAGCTGCTCAGGATTCTATATTGACTACCTTATGCTTGCTGAAACATTCCTGGTCGACCATGCCGCTGGACTTGTCAAAATCCCAAGCTATGGTTGCAGCTGAAGCCATTCCAGTTTTGCAAATGCTAATGAAGACATGCCCTCCAAGTTTTCATGAAAGAGTAGAAAGCTTATTGAATTGTTTACCTGGTTGTCTAACAGTCACCATTAAGCGAGCAAACAACTTGAAGCATGTTCTGGGAGGCACCCATGCGTATTGCCGATTGACTATTGGCACCGGCCCTGCTAGGCAGACTAAGGTATTGATTAGTTGACATCCAAATGTCGTTCCCTCAAGATTGTTATGATTGTGTGGGATGTCATTGAGTCGCTTAGTACTTGCTTTCTAGCCCTACATAATTGAGATATACTTGGCTGACCTGTTAATATCATAGTCTAAATGATATCTTGCATCTGCGGAGACAAATTACTGTTATTAGTTCGCTTTCTATTTTGTTTAGGAAATCATTATAAGATCTACTAGCCATGCTTGGAGACACTGTCTGTCTGTTAAATCTTTTATCTTTATTCTATATTTTGTCAGGTTGTGAGCCACAACACTTCGCCAGAATGGAAAGAAGCGTTCACATGGGCCTTTGATGTACCACCTAAGGGGCAAAAGTTGCACATATCGTGCAGAAGCAGAAGTACTTTTGGAAAGGTAACTGGCTTTCACCTCCATTTAGTACCAACCCCCATTTCTTAGTCATGCTATATCCAATTCCTGTGATGATAACGAATCTTAGACGATATTTCTGTTTTTGGTAATCAACTTGAAATGTGGTTGAGTGAACAAATCTTTCTGATTGGTTGTCCCTTTTCTCAGACTAGTCTTGGTAGAGTCACAATTAAAATCGACAAAGTCGTGAATGAAGGAGTATACAGTGGTGTTTTCGGCCTTAGCCAGGGTGCCAACAAAGATAGCTCATCCAGGACGCTTGAGATAACCTGGTCCAACAGGATGTCAAATGAAAGTGTGTGAAAGTGCAACATCTATGTCAATGCTTAGCGCAAAATAGAGGCTTGGCACAGCGCAAAAGGATCGAGCCATGCATCACACGGAAGATGATAATTTCATATAGTGATGAAGAATATGGGGGGACTTTATAGCCCAATGTTGATATCCAGCTACAGAGTAGTTTTGAATTTACTGCATAT
Source organism: Sesamum angolense (assembly GCA_034509725.1). Lineage (NCBI taxonomy): Eukaryota > Viridiplantae > Streptophyta > Magnoliopsida > Lamiales > Pedaliaceae > Sesamum > Sesamum angolense. The sequence continues at coordinate 12,845,136 of JACGWL010000012.1, forward strand.
TATGCCATCTGAATTGCAAAAATGTGAAATGTCAAAAGTTCACGAGGGCTAGTGAGTGTAGGATGTGGTTTCCAAGGTATAGTTTCTGGAGTTCTTTAAACAGCAACTTCTTGTACAGTAAAATTAGAGGTCCTGTAGCATAATTGGAAAAGTGCTCCTCTGTCAATGGCAAAAGGAGGGTGCACTTGATAATTATGTAATTAGGAACATAATATCAGTGAAAATGTAAATGCAAAATAGGCTGAAATGCATGAATCCGATTGATGTCAATCTATCTTCTCTTCTTGGACTCGGCCTCCAGTTGTGCAGTCCCTGGTTATAAGGGTTTTACATGGATTGGTTTGTGTTGGAATCTACATCTTACTAGCATCTTCCAGTTTTAAAAACCAACCAGCCAGCCAGCCATACCCTGTCTCGATTTTAGAATGATAATTACAAACTTTAACATACTTCCAGAAATATCACATCCAGCAATTAATGAACTACTAGAAACGTGTCTCGGAACTTTTCTGTTGAAGGGCTGCTCTCCTGATTCGCACTTGCGACTGTATAAATGTCAAGTAGTTGGACCAATTGTAAAGAGATCGGCGGAAACTCTTGCAAAATTCCATTTGCAGACCTTTTCATGGTTTACTTCATGGTGTTTTCTTGGCGCTGCCAAGGAAGAGTAGCCTATATACCATAGATAACTAAGATAAAGAACACACATCACTGATGACAGTGCGAGAGACGCAATATAAGAAACCAACCGTTTGTATCTCTACTTGACGGAGATTATCATATAAAAGCATTCATATAATCGATTTTGCAACTGATAGATGAAATACATTTGTCAAAACAATTCAACTTCATTATTTTGCCAGCAGCAACTAGCGAAGCTCTAGCTCGTGTAAATGCAGCAACTAGTGACCCAAGCTGCAACTTATCATTGCATGCTAAACTCAACCTGTACCTGCATGCCAAAAGAATCGCAAGCAACTTAACACAGTTATTACAATGCAGATACAAGGTACAAATGCCAATGAATTCCATATAGTAAAAAAGTGCCCTTGTGATAAGCATGAAGCTAATTCAGCGACTCAATCTTGATATCAAGTTCTCTACCAAAAATAGCAACTGTTGAACCAATTACAGTATCTTTACACCAGAATACCAATATGTCAGACCAGATTTAAGTGTACATAAATTAAGACATGGAAAGGAAAAGGTACATACTCGATTTCGGCCATTTCATTAATAAGATGAATGCGGACATCAGGTGGCATCTTGATCTTAAAAACAAACCTGACATCAGGCAGCAAGAGATGATGAGTAAAAGGAATTTTTCGCCACGTGAACAGACAAAAACATGAGTACGCACATGGTAACTTCTCTCACAATATCTACCAGAGCCAACCCTTTTCTGGTCTTGATTTCAGATTCCTGTACAAAGTTGAGCAACAAAATGAATAAATGAACAGCAGAAAAAAAGGTGGTATAGATATATGGCATCGGTGATACTTTTGCAGCTAGTGGTGAAGGGCTCATTCAGGAGCCAGTAGGAAATCTGTTCAATGTCCTTAGGCAGAGGATTTCCAGTGCACAAGTACACAGCTTCCTCTGAGATCTGCTGAGAAGCCATATGCGTTGACTGCACACAACTAGCAAGGGTTATATAATCTTTGAGCAATAAGACAAGAAAAAGGGAACAAAATTATGGATACATCGAGCACATTAAAGGCCACGCAAAGTATTATGTGAAAAACAAAAGCGCATTATCATTTACACATGCAAGTTGCCAACAAAGTTCTCATATGAGGAGGTATAGGCAGGGTGAGTGAAGATGACATGAAGCCCGTCAACAGTGACTCCTAAAGTAGCAGACAAAGGAATTGTATGAAGCTGCAAGCAAGATACTAACCTGTAAAATATTCAAGGCCTTTCTCATATCACCATTACTCAGCCGTACAAGAGCTTTCAGACCATTTTCAGGAACATCAAGTCTGAAAAAATGAAATGTGACAAATTGATATTAACCTGAACTGCACTGAAACTAAATTATAACCATCAATAGTTCTAGTCGTCCGGTTAAAATCTAAAAGATGAAACCCATTCTATTAACTATGGCAAAACATGAGCCCAAACTTACTCTTCAGCACTAATTACATGTTTAAGCCTCTCAGTCACATGGACAGCATCCAGAGGAGCAAAGCGGAACCGTGTACATCTTGATTGTAATGCTGGTATGATCTTGTTGACATTGTTGCAAATCAAAGCAAACCTAGTGCTTTTTGTGTATTTTTCAATCACTGCAAAGCAAAGTAAATGCAGCAAAAATTCAGTAATCTAAATCCATAGAATAATACTGGACGCAGCCATAAGAAAAGTAAAAGATTTGTGCCTCTGCGAAGAGCAAATTGTGCATCCTTAGTCATGGCATCTGCCTCATCCAATAAAACCAATTTAATAGCCGACTTTGCTCTGCAAACAGAAGCTACAGATTTTTAGAAAAAAAAAATTCAATAACTGGAGAAACACAATAAGTGTGTTTATTATTGCTCTGCAGGAAAGTGGATGTTCAATACCCGAAACTTAGTGCATAAAACAGATTGACAATCGAAATTAAACTTCCGATTTTTTGGTTATATTATTTCTCAACCTGCCAATTGGTTGTCTATAGACTTTACAATCATAACAATTTCAATTTTCTTATAATGCGTATAAACCGTGGTCAAAGCCTGCATTCCAGTTATCTACCATGACTCACAGATATATATAAAGCAAGCAAACTAAATATTAAAAAATTGACAATGCATAATATGTTGCATCTGCATGCAATTAATTACCCTTGCATAAAGTAATTCAATATCCATTCCCAAAGTTTCTTTAATCCATTTCCTCTAACCAAATTTAAGGGCTAGCATACATTGACCCTCTTCATAGAAAAATCAGCCTGGTGGTTATTCACTCAGCTCATTGACGCGTCTAACCAGAGAGGTATAATGATTCACCCATGCACTTTATATACATGAGCAAGAGATGTGCCAGAATAGCATATGTGTGTCTCAGAAAATACCCAAAAGAGATGCTCTGAGTGCTTGCAAAGTCCTGAATCTGCTGCCTCACCACATCAATGCCACGATCATCTGATGCATTCAGTTCTAGAACCATGTTTGGCAACTGGTTGCCATATAGCTTCCGAGCCAGTGCCAAAACAGTGGATGTCTTCCCTGTTCCAGGTGGTCCATACAGTAGCAAATGGGGTAATCTGTTCCCACTTGCCAATCTATCAACTGTGGCAGAAGACCCCCTATAAGAATTATAAATGCATACAAGATTCTAGCACAGATTATACCTACGCATGTGGCATAATGTAGCAGCTGAAGAACAATGAGAATTAGGATAAATATAAAACGTAACCATGGTGATAATGATGTGATGGTAGAATTTGGAAATACAAACAAAGGATCTGGAATACACGAGTGAACTAGTGAACAATAACACAAGATGAGCATAAATCACCCAATCTTAAAGAGAACGTGACAAAAAAAATTAGAACAAGACTATTAACCATAGCATCACTTGATAGAATTTCAAAGAGTATGCCAATAGTGGAAGGCAAATATATAGCTAAAAAATAGCATGCTTCTTGCACATGAATCATTTAAAACCGAAATCTGAATAAGTATCAAATTCTGTGAATAAGCAAACACAAAATTTCCAATGGCACGCAAAAGTAAAGATCAAATAATGCAGAGCCACAACAAGCAACAATGCTTAGCACTCTATATCAGAGATTCCTTAGCAGCTGGAATTCTCAATATTAAGCCCAGCAACTGTTAGGAGAAATGCTAAGAAATCAAATATAAGTATAGAGGAGCAGGCGCAAAAGAGTAAGTTACTAGTTTCAACAATATCACGGTGAGCGGCGACGTCGTCCAGAGACTGAGGGCGGTACTTCTCGACCCACGGCGTGGCTTTGGAATCCGATGGAGCAGCTGAAACGACGACATTTTTGCCCTTGCTGTTGAGCTTCAGAGAGTGGCTGTTATCGTTGTCGTCGTCGATGTCCATGAGAGAAACCACCTCTGCCATTTCTCCAGAGACAACACGACACCGTTTGCTGTTGCTTTTCGGGCTTCTGCAATTCCTTCTCTCTCTCTCCTCCTTTATGGTGGCATGCGCCGGGCAGTGGAACTGCCTCCTGTAGATTATGCTCCAGTCTCTGCAGTGAGGTCGTGAGTTTAAATAGTTAGGAGTAGCGGGTTTAGTTTAACTAGCAATTCTCTCAGATACGCGAGTTTCCTCGGTTACTAGAATTGGACAAAATATGAGGATACAGAACCACAGAGGAACTCCACCCCCATCTGGGGTATATTTGGCGCCAAGCTTGCCCTTCTTTTTATTTTGGGAATTTAGAATTTTTTCTTTTTTTATTACTTTTTTCAAATTTTACGATTTTTTTTCACAATCACTACTTTATAATTTTTTTTTTTTTTAAAAAGAAAATTCAATTTTAGTCCCTAAACTTTTTGTGACATAAGTTTGATCCCTAATTTTATAGATTATTACTAGTCTCGAGATTTTCGAAGACATGATTTTGATCCCTAATCTTTACAAATTATTAAAAATATTGATCTGTCCCTTAATATCTTTAAACTCAATTTTAAAAGTTGGACCAAAATCGTAACCATTTGTAAAGATTAAAAACCAAGATCGTGCCTCAAAAATTAAGAGACGAAAATCATTTTTGACTTAAAGTTGAGGAACTAAAAGTGTTAAGTTACTCTCAAAAGAATACACACAAAATGTTGTTGAGGACTTCCAAAACTCTCTCATACACTCTGTATAGACAAAGATAGATATGTTTGGTATATTTACCACTTTGCAAAAGGGAGCCATAAGGTCCAACATTCCATGTTTATATTACTAAATTGTTACAACAGCACAGAGTTGCATATATGCTATGCTAGTGAATTAGGCATTGTTGCTGCTTCTACTTTCTGCCTTGCTTCCTCCAGAAACCAAAACTTGCAGAGCAAACTTCTTCCAACATACCATCATTGGCAGCATAAGGCAGACAAAAATCTTGTCCATTATCACGATCCGTGCTGTTAATAGATAAACAAAAAATCATTGTGTGGATTGCCCCCAGCCCTACTAAAGCTAAATGAAAACAATATAATTAATTGGTCAGGACTTTGGGAGCCTGTCGCAGTTTGCTGGAGCCCATCCGACCTGCTGCCTCTCGTTGTCGTAGATCACCAGTTTATCTTGCAGGGAAATGTCTGCACGTAGAATGTAGTTTTTGCAATCAGATTGCTTGAAAAGGAGCATTTTATACATGCGGTGGGAGTTGAGTATAAATTCCTACCTCCAATCACATTGATATTTCCTAGTCCAACCTCGCCACCATCCAGGATGCCTAAGCAGACATTGCCGTGTTCCTGAATCAAGACAATACTAATTCAAGCTTTCTGAAATACTATTGGTTTCATTCAATATCGAAAAGAGCCAAGCAGGTAAAGATACACGCTCACCGTGACGATAAGATAAGATTCTGGGCGCAGCTGAAGTTGAATGTTCGTTGTGTTTGTGAAGTTTAATACCAAAGGCTTGAAGTAGTTAATCACATCACGGATGGATTTGAAGGGTTTAGCACCTTTCCAGCACAGAGGGAGGCTTTTGTCCTCCAATGCATCTTTCAGTTGCTTCCCATTTAAGTCCCTTTTATCTGAAAAGACGAAACCTTTGTTAGCTCATAAATGCGGTCAAAGAACTTTCAAGAAACCATAGACAAACTAAATCTCACCACAGACACTAGGCCTTTGTATGCTTGAGAGCTGAAGTAGGTGTAAGTGCTTCCGCTATCAAAGACTATCTGGAGGCCTTTAACATTAGTAGCTTGACCACCAAATTGGAGGTCAGCTGGTCCCAAGGAGTAGTGTTTCCTAAAGAACAAGCAGAACACAGTAAGCAATTGATATACAAAAGCTTAATAACTAAAGTGATGAGACTTACGATTGGCTCAACACAGGCTTCCAGACAATCCCCGACTTAGGGAGAAAATCGTCTCCAAAGAAAAGGAACCCTCCGCCCTTTCCACTTAAACAGTGACCAACTACATTCTTTGTCAGGCCCATATCACGCAACTGAGCTAAAATGCTTGGTTTTCCAATGCCAAGGCCGAGGACACCATCAACATAAGGTAGATGAGCTGAATCTGGAACTTGTTGATTGTACCCACATCTATATATTACGAAGTAACCAATCAGTAATGAACTGAATTGAACAAATCTTGACATTTTTGACAGCCTAAAATGTTAAAGACTAAAACTCGAGATCAGGAGGTGCCTCACCCAAATGCTAGCTGTGGAGTTACTACACTACCATTGGTAAATTTAATAGGAAATGAGTCCTTGACCAGAACACCCAAAGACGAACCATGGTCAGCATAATCAACCTGATAATCACATTGCTCCTGTGGCGCTCGACAATTACTGATCCCAGGCCCATGAAGGGAGACACATAAAGGATCCTGACACGTGATAAGGTTTCCTTTCGGTTTGTAAAGACTGTGAGGGGCCTGCAAAGACATTAGAACAAGAGGATCAGCATATATCTGAAGATCATACAACCGATTAACTAAGTCGAGGCAAAAGTTTACTGGTGTGCATTTCAGGCAAGGCGCATCACACTGTAGCCAAGTCAGGTCACTGCCAGTATCTATATCAAAAAAGTAAGGTTTTGGAGGTTGGCCGACGTTTATCGCTACATGATAGTACCTACAACGAAGAATGAGCATCAACAATCTGCTTTACATCAAAAACGAAAATTCAATGACAGAAACCAGATAAAAGCAAATTCCAAAACAAGATGGCATTTGTTAATAATCATAAGAGGCACGACTTGAGAAAACAAAAAATGAATGATTAGTCATTGCCCCACTGATGTCAGGGTTAAACAAGTTGAATGAACAGAAGTACTTAATAAACTCAGTATCAATCAAAAGTTCTCCAGATCACCATGGCAGGCCATGGAAAGGTGCAAAGTCAGGGGGGGAAGGAAAAAAAAGATCCAAATTTCATACATGATGAGGTAAATAATTTCACAAGTCCTAAAAGGAACATTTAATCCTCGAAACATCAACAGAAAAAAAAATTGCAAACTAAAGATAAGTTGATCATCGATCACATTCACTCAAAATCCCAGCTAAAACCACAACCAAAAATCAATCAAGAAATTCAAGAACACAAAACTCGGAAACACGCAGCCAAACATGTACTTACGAACAAACAAACAAAAAAAAAAAAAAACCACCCATCAAGATTCTCAATCCCAACAAACAAGTATAAAATCAAGAAAATCATAGAAACGAGTGGCCGCACCCTTTAGGATAAACATTTCCAGAGACGGGGAAAACCACAGAGGCTTTAGCAGATTTTGGCGGCTTCTGATGCTGATAGGCAGCAGCTGCAATCCATGTCAAGAGGAACAACACCACTGCTCTCAAGTACATCTTTTGATGCATATTCTGCCGATGGGTTTGATCACTTTTTAAAAGGGGTTGAGACAAGGGAAAAGGGATTCCGACGACCGCGGTTCTAATATAACAGACGCGTTTGGACTTCAGAGTCTCAGAAGTTATTTTATATTGCCCACAATGCCATCCCGCGTCTGTGTGCATATAATTTTTAATAGATATGACACAAATTTTAAGAACAAAAATTATTAAAAGTGGAGTATGTATAAATATATACATGGCAATACAGTGATAGTTAAAAAATAATATGGATCATTTAAAATAAATATGTCATAGTATTAGTAAAAATATTAAATAATATAATTAATATTTTAAAATTTAGTATTATAATATCACAAACTGTTGTTGCAAGTAAAAATGGGTTTATTTTTTGTATTAGTATGGATTACATCTTTATTTGGGATTAGGCTGGTCCTGAGCCGTATCTGTGTGCATATAATTTAATAGATATGACACAAAATTTTAAGGACAAAAAACATTAAAAGTGGAGTATGTAATAAATATAAATTAATAAGAAGGATAAACATGGTAATACAATGATAGTTAAAAAATAATATGGATCATTTAAATTAATATATGTCATAGTATTGGTAAAAATATAATTGATTTTTAAGATTTAGTATTATGATATCACAAACTTTCGTTGCAAGTAAAAGATGAGTTTATTTTTTGTATGAGTATGGATTACATGTTCATTTGGGATCGGGTTGGTCCTGTACTGATTCCAAATGTTGATATTTGGGACCCACTGAACTTAGTGGACATGGCCACTTAGTTTTGGGCCAAGCCTGTTGGACCTTTTATTTTTTAATAATGCATTGCATGTAATTTTAAGTTGATTGTACTAGTAAGTTTTTTATACTTTTGAAACTTTAAAACTTTTTTATTTGTGTCAAAAACACAATTAAAATAAAATGAATTTTTATTTCGAATATATTACGATAAAACACGAATAGATAAATTTGCACTTGAATCCTAAAATAGCTCACTCACGATAAAAGAAAAATAGTATAATGAAGAAAAGGGCCGGAAATTCTAATCCAACCAAATTCAATGAATTATATAGTAAATAGAATTTGATCTCTTTTGTTGAACTGTACATTTATCGTCGTGAGTTGACCGATGTAAAATTTTTTTTAGATAATTAGATTGAATTTCTAACAAAATTCAAATAAATCCTAAAATAGATAAGTAATGGGACAGATATGAAGGTAAAGATTAGCTGCTCTTGCAAAGTTTCTCAACTGTTGGAGCTAATAAAAGGCCTCAAAGGCGCTCTGTGCTAGGCTAGCCATCCATCCAATATATCATTCTCCCTCTTTCTCTCTCTCTCTCTCTCTGTCTGAATCTCTCTCTCTCTCTCAGAAAGATATCATCATTCATACCTTCCATGGGGGAACATTCAAGATCACATTCCCAGGATCTGTTTCATGTTCTAGGCTTTGGGAGATTTTGCAAGGCATGCAAATCGTTTCTTTTCAAATGCTATCCGGAAAAGCATTTTCTGCTTTTCAGGAGATCAGGAAGCAAGAACAAGCACAGATCAACTGAGGATGACATCAAGGTGAGTTTTATGTGTAGATTCATCGTATGCTTTTATTATATATGATGCAAAAATTAAGATCCATTGTTCATATCATGCATGTACGCGGTCCGCAGATCAATAGTTACAGAAATCGAGAGCTTGAAAATAGGAAAGCAGACGATACAGTTGACATGCAAGAAGTGCATGATTCAGGGCAGGATGGCGTTGGTTCTCTGCCGCGTTCGTGCATGCGCAGGAGTTGCGACGATCACATGACAAGATCGCCTCAATGGAGCCCTGTGGTCTTGACGAGTACAAGTCCGTCTCCTGTGTCCCAAGTTCCAAGCAGGGGACCGCAGCCAGCCAAAGCATCCCTTTCGAGGACGAAGAGCCAGAGAAACAGCATGGAGGCACCAACCAAGAGACCGCAGCCAGCAAAAGCATCCCTTTCGAGGACAAGGAGCCAGAGGAACAGCATGGAGGCATCATCGGCTGCATTGTCTCGCTCGTTTTCTAGATGCACCAGCAGACCGGGCGCGACCCCCATCCTGTATTCTAACTCAAATGGGCTCCTAAAACCACCCGCAATGGAGCAGCAGCTTGATTGCACGCTTGAGGAACTCTGTTTCGGTTGCATCAAGAAGATGAAGATCACAAGAGATGCAGTTACAGATGATGGGTAATGATAAACACTTCAGTGCTATTAATCGTACAATTTGTTCACAATGTAAAGCCTCTGATATCAAGATAAGAAACTTACAATTTCTGTGATTCTACTGGCAGGCAAATGGTAGAGGAAGATGAAGTTCTTACGATAAAAGTGAAGCCAGGATGGACCAAAGGTACAAAGATCACGTTCGAAGGCATGGGAGACGAAATACCTGGCACTGATCCTGCAGATGTAATATTTGTAGTAGCTGAGAAAGACCACCCTTTGTTTAGGAGACAAGACGATGATTTAGAACTGGAAGTTGAAATTCCATTGATTGGCGCTCTGACCGGTTGCACTATTTCAGTGCCGTTGTTAGATGGGCAGACAATGAGCTTGACCATCGATGATATAGTCCACCCTGGTTATGAGAAGAGTATAGCAGAACAGGGCATGCCAAAGCAAAATGAGCCAGCAACAAGAGGAAACTTGGTGATCACATTCTCAGTCAAGTTCCCAGAGGAATTGACAGAAAAACAGAGATCTGATGCTGCTAATATTTTACATCATACTTGTTAATCAAGGTTTCTTTTTCCTTTTTTTGCCATACTTGTATTAGATTTAGCACACTAAAGCAATTCAGTGTAGAAACAGGCATCTGGGATTTGGAATTTTAAGGAATTCAAACAAATCAGGTGCTCGCTTTTCGTTCCCTTCTTTAACTCTGTGCCTCTTTTACTACTTATCTGAATTTGAATCTTGGCAAATGGTTGACATTGAAGAAGATCTAGAACACTAAGTAGACACAAACCTTTCCCACTTCTTTTAAGGACAACGCTACCATAATCAGATATTCGTGCATGTGATGCTGCATAATTGGAGATGGAGCATACATTTTTCTCCATTGACAAGAAACCGTTCACAAAGAGTTGGAAACTCTTAGACATGATTCTAACCTATGTACTAGCCACACAGGCAGATTGTCCCGATTATACTCTTAATCACAAGAGATAGTGATGAAAATGCTGTCACAAAAAGGAAGCTTTTTGCATACATTCAACCGATAAGCATACACTTCTTGTTCGTGTGCCTGATTTGGTCGAGATTCACAATTCTCTGAAAACAAACCATCTGGAAGCAAAGTGCACAATAAAAGTAAGCTAAAATATGCTTAATTCTGCAGCTGCAGAGAATGAATAGATTATTCGATTTTATATATTGGATATTCAAATGAGTTATTGTACTGAGATTACACCAAGTATAGAAGCTTTTTAGCCTTTGTGCTTGCAATAGAATGGCCAAAAACAACTGAAAAACAGAAGATATGTATATGACTTCATAGTTGAAGCATTCATAAAGTGGTACACAGGTATAGCCTATATTTTACTAAATCTCACCAACCAATCAAAGCACGAAGAATGCGGAGTATACTGCCACTTAACATGGCTTTCAGAAATTTTAGCTTCCCAGGGGTGTACGGCGGGTATCTTGCAGCTGCATCCCCGGAAAATCCACGTTGTAAAACTGACTTTTTATGGCTGAAAGCATCAAAAGAGAACTTCCCATGGTATGATCCCATTCCACTTTCTCCTACACCTCCGAATGGCAAAGTCGGCTCCAAAATCTGCACCAATGAGTTTGTTAGTATGACTCAGGTCCATCAAGTTGCATTTTCTTCCGTGAGCTATATGTGCATCCATATAACTTGACCTGATGCCAGTTTTTGTGCAAGCATTAAAAGCTTTTGTAAGTATTAGAATTTCCCAGAGAGACTTACATGTAGAGCTATCTCATTAATGGCGATGCCCCCTGCGGAGACGCTTCTAATGAATTCTTTCTTGAGCTTTTTGTCATTTGTGAATAGATATGCAGCAAGAGGCTTTTCTTTAGCTTTAATCAGGGTAATAGAATCCTCAATTTTGTTGACCTTTATATTAGAAACAACAAAAGAAAGTCAATATGCTAAAAGGTATTGTGAGGTAAAAATAAGATTTAGCACAGAAAAGGCTCATATTTTCCTTTCTGCTCTTCATTTTCAAAGAGAAGTAGCATACCGCCCAGAATTTCAGTCAAACAGTTTCTTCTCTAAAGGAGTTGCCAGAATGGAATACAGCATTGATCCTTTTCTTAATTACTTTTTTGGATGGCAGGAAATATGTATTGTCTAGATGGTTATTTCATTCTTCAATATATCTTTGTCAACTGGCATAAGTATGTCCCACCACAAGTAATAAACACATGTCATAAAATTGGCACAAACTAAATCTTGCAGAAGTTTATTAAGTAATACCGTGATAATGGGAAGTAAAGGACCAAAAATCTCCTCATTCAAGATCAAAGAATCTTCTGGGGCATCCAGTACAAGAGTAGGAGCAATCTTGCTGTAAAGATGGGAAAAAATTAAAATGAAATAACATGGATATTTCATCTAATAATACCGTCATTGCTGATGGACCAAAATCATGTGCAAACCAAGTTTTGAAACTCACAGATTGGCTTTATCCCTTTGACCTCCAAGAACTATCTTGCCAGAAACCTTCTCGTCGTCCAGTAACTTAGTTAAGCGTTCAAAATGGTGGGAATTTATAATGCTTGACAAGTCATTTGATTGCACAGGATCCTTTCCGTAGAATTTCTCTAGTTCAGATGAAAGAGCATCCACCTGAGAAGTCAATCAGAATTTGAAGAAACGAAAGAAAATTACATGTTTGTTGGCATATATGATATAGTTCTTCAATCAGATGGGAAGACTTACCAGAGTTGAAGCATATTCTTTTGTAGTTATTACATAATCAGCCGAAACACAGGTTTGTCCACTGTTGTATCCAAACTTGCCTGCGACTAGTCGTCTTGCAGTGACCTTTCCGAAAGCAGAACAGCTTTACATGAGGGCTAATAATAACTAACTAAATAAATAACAAGAAAGTTGTAACATTGCTGGCATTGATCCAACCAAAAATGTTCAGTTTGATACAACTCTGTTAAAGAAAATACTTACTTTCAGGTTGACATTTGAATCAACCACCACGGGACATTTCCCACCAAGCTCCAAAACCACTGGTGTAAGATGCTTTGCAGCAGCAGCTAATATAATCCGTCCAACCTTGTTATTACCTGTAGAGTTACTTGCTTGACACAGTCAGAGATCTCTTGTTGGTAAAGTTGCTAATATCAATGCTGACATTTAATTCCTTCTGTATGATTCAATATCCGAATTTTAGCACCTCAACTAGCTATTGACCTAAGGAACTATAATCTTCATCGAAAAATATTCTTTCCCACAATCAAACAGATTTGAGGGATAAATCCCTCTCTGACCTGCTAACATTCTAATGCAGATTAGCACAGATTACAACCTGATAAACAAGACAGGTTTCTCTTGTTCCCACTTGACTTTGCAGCAACGAAAACGACCAATGCTTATGCATCGATGATGTGTTCTAGGAGGTACTTACCAAACATGTGAATGATGGGCTTATCATTACCTGTATAAAATATTTTATCCCACTTTTGTTCCAGCAATGCAGTCGTTTCAGGCACAGCACCTTCAACAACTTTCACGGCTGAGGTGTCCATGTACTCCCCAAGCAGTTTCAAAAGCAACGAGGACGTTGCAGGGGCAATTTCTGATGGCTTCAAGACTACAGCATTACCAGCTGCAATAGCTCCAATGACCGGCTCGAGTGATAGCACTTTGGGGGAGAACAGAATCATATAGGACAAAAGAGGAGGCCGAGAAGAAGCAGTTTTATCAGTGTCACAATGGTACAGTATAAATAAGGCTCAAACCAGCAAGCCACTCAATTTATCATTTCGTAAAGCAAAGGCATATATAGGACAGGAGCCTGGTTAAATTATGGAAAGAAAATGAACACATGAAGCACACTAGGAAATAGAATTAACATACAAAACGGATAGTTCCAAGTCGATATAACCAACACGACGCCCAAAGGTTCCGACACTATTTCAGCTGATGAGGGATAAGTCTTCATTGATGTTTTCACCTGAAACCACGAGAAATTGGAATTGGATAACCTTTTAATCCAACAATCAAGAGATTCATAACATTAAACTCTGAATTGTTTATAAAGTTACTTTTTCTGGCATCATCCATCTATGTAATTCCTTCAATGCATACTTGCATACTGTTGATACTCCAGAAACCTGCAAGATATATATATATATATATGTATGTATGTATAAAGAAAAAAAATGTTAGAAGACAAAGGAGAAAAGACATTCTGTCTCTTGTATTAAGAGATTTTTTCTCTTTTTTGGAAAAGGTGGGTAATATAAGAGGTGCTCCATCCAAACGTAAGATGGTTATCCACGCATAGATGCGACGCCACAGGCTTTCTCTATCACGTCTCTTTACAATTGAAATCATGGTAAACTTTCATTTCTTATCATATTGATTCATGCCGGAGTACTTTAAATGCAAAGTTTTTACACATAAAAAGGCACCAGAAAGTAGCAATAATCTGACCAAAATCTTCAGAAGATTAACTGGATCCTCAACTTGCATGTACTACAAACAAAATTGAGCATCCTAGAAATTGAAAATTAGGTGATACTTTTGAAAGTCCATTCCTAACAGCCCACACACACCAAAGTGACTTTAGAAACACATACATGAAGCCTACCACAGAGAAATAACATTTACCACAACTTGACACACATGCAAAAGAAAACACATTCTGAACAGAGAAATGGCATTTCCTTTCAGTGTGAAGCAACGAATTCACAGTTTAGTTACAACTTTTGCAACACAAACCAAATTAAGTAGCTGGATGAAAAAAAAAAAAAAAAAAAAAAAGAAAAAGAGAAAGAACTTCCACCAACACCATGGTAGGCCCTCAGGAAATTAAACAAAATAAAGACTCCTCCAAGAATCTCCTTCTTCATTAATGAGCAAAGAGCCTTAAACGCTGGTCACAAAAAGACAAAACCATTTACAATTTACATCAACAAAAACACACACAAACGCAGCCAGGAGCCAATAATATGCAGTTCCAAGTTGTGGGCTTTGGAATGTAAGAAAGGGGCAACAAAAATGAAAAAAATAAATAAATAAACCAACAGGGATTACACAATCATTAACTAACTATCAAGAACCAGAAGCAGATTCTCAAAACACGAAGTCCCGAGTTCCAAGAAACAAAAGAAATCCAACCCACCTCGTAAAGAAAAGCTTCATATTCTGGTTTCTTGAGATCAGAGTGAAGAGCTTCCACTATTTCTTTCTCATGGTGCGTAGTTATCTTCAGAATGGCTTTCAACTGAGAAACCCGCCACTCAAAAGTCTTGGTCTTGCCGGTGGCGTACATTGATCTTAGCTCCCCCCCACCCCTTCCACGCCCAGAGCCATGTTTTCGATAAAATCTTGGAGACCCAACTTTTAAGTTGTCGATGCTCTCACCACTACCATCCCTTTGGATTTATAACTCAATTTCCCTCTGCCGTACTTCGAAGGTGCTTGATGCATTTTTGGCTGGTTTTGTGGGCTTGCCGACTGATAACTGTTTTGTTTCTTTCCCAAATATGGATTTATGTGGTTTTTATACACGTATACGTACTCCCGTCGGCATGTATGGGAAATTTTTGTCCTGCACACAAATTTAAATCAAGCATTGCTACCATTGATATACAATTTAACAAAGATATCAATCAAAGAATTTACTAAAGATATCAATCAATGAACATAACAAGTGTATCACGTTTGATTTGTAATTGAATTGAATCAAATTCGAACAAAAAATTTTCTGTGTGTATTTTGGGAGGAGCATTTAAGCTCCAATTTTTATTTTATTTTTATTTAAATCAAATATGATCAAAATTAAATAAAGTATATAGTAAATATATTAATTACACAATAAAATATATTATAATTATCATATAACTGATTCAAGTTTGATATTTATTAATTTGAATTGGAATTTTCCCAGGCCCTTAACTAACAAACTTAATATTTACCCCCCTTAATTGGATAAAATCATTCCTCTTACCATGAATGATTATATAATTCTCAATATATTTTAATATTTTTTTCATATTAAATCATCACCAAATTATTTTCTTACGAAATAATATATTTTTCATTTAATTTATAAAATATTTCATAAATGAAGAATTTAAATTAAAAGTAAAGTAATAAGTGAATATACTAAATACACATCAAATTAAAATTTTCTAATGACTTTCGTATGTTTTTTACAAATAAATTTGACAATATGCATGGCCAAAATTTAAACACTTGTAATAATAATAAAAAAAAAGAATAAAAATATATATTTTTATATCTTTCAAAGAAAATATATTTTTAAAAAGATATGTAATTCATTTTTATTAAAAATTAAATAGTTGATAACTTAATTTTATTGTCAAATTGATATCAATTTAATTACGTGCAATTACTAGTTAAAAAATTAGAAATAGATGATGTAATTTTGAATTGATTAATTCTCGATTGGTAAATTGATTCTAAACATGTACGATTTTATAAGTATGATCATATATTTTTATTTAATTTTGCGAACAAGCCATAATTATTCATATTAAACACATAGAAAGGGGAAATAATATTTTTCATTTTATATGTATATATATATATATATATATATATATTTGTTTATCTCATTAGTTATGAGATTCTTACTTTTAATCTTGTAACTTTAAAAAGGCAGCACTTATGGTTTTACGATACTTTTCTGTTATATACTCAACAAAATAGACCACGTGGTCATTAAGTCATAAGGTAAAAAATGCCACTTTTTTAAAGTTATGTGACCAAAATTGATAATCTTGTAATCAATCGAACCAAGAGCATAAAATAAACCACATTTTTTTTTTCAGGTATCTTTTTTTTTTTAAATATCTAACAAAAAGGTGACATGAGCTTAGAAGTATTATTTTTTCAAAGTTACATGACAAAAAATAATAATTTCATAATTCATGGGACCAAAAATAAAAAAGGATTTTAAATTACGTGACGAAAAATATTATTTATATAGAAATTGATGTCATTTATATGTATTTATTTTATTTATTATTATTATTATTTTATCTGTAGTTTAAAAATAAAATATTATTATTGAGGAGTGTATTGAATTAAGTATTTGTGGTGAGTTGACATATTTATGAAGCTGATGAAATATAAATAATATTGCGTAATAAATGCATGTGAGTTGTGGTTTTCAAAGATGTGTTTCGTATGGAGGCGGCCACCAACACGGACGTATACGCCCGGTAGATCTCCTACTTGGAATAAAATATTTGGAATTTTCAAGTACGACAACAATATATTATTATTAAAATTTTATATTATAAATCCAATTATTAATAATTAATATATATAAATTATCAATATCAAGCATGTATATGATTCAGGTCGAGGTCGTTAGCAGCTTCGAGCGTATTTGGAATAGTGTTTAGGATCCGAAAAAATAACTGATCGTTAGGCTTGTCGGGAGGTCCCCAACTAAGATCATTTGATATTTAAGTCAGTATTGGGATCCAGATAGAAGTAAGTGTATTTAATATAAGCTTTGCGTGTAATCAATATTTTATCATAAATAAAACATAAATGGTGTATTTGTAGAGTTTGAAAGAGTCCATTTACTTGTGTTACGTGTCGTGGTCTCGCTTTGTATGTTTCAAATAAATCAACGATTTGAAAAAATAAATATTTTAAACCGGGTCAAAATTAGGAGGGCACGGGTATTTCACGTAGGAGTATTTATTTATTTTTTAATAATAATATTATTATAATTCCCCTTAAGCACAATTAATTAATAACTTGTATTACGTTGATATGAGGAGTGGAAGTCATAATTAAGTTAGGCACGTTTTTAATGCTCTATTGCAATGAGCTGTTTGATTGCGGGCCTGTCCTTTCTACTTTTACCTTAAATGTCAACTGGGAATGAGCGGTTCACACTCTTTACGTATCCCGGAGCTGTGCATTAAATTGCGTGCCTCCAATGCCCACCAACTGTTCGTGAAAATTTCTGACTAAATTTTAGGTGGACTCTCTCAACATTTGTCGACGGCTGGTGTAACGAATCCTTGCATTTTGTAGCTGCCTCGACAAAACGGGCTTCTCGTTTGGTATCCAGCACAAGCAACATCTCGATAAATGAGTGGTCGTCAGGCATAATTTCAGATTTTTTTGTTTTTAAAAAAGAATTTTATAATTTAGATCTAAGTCAAGGTCACCAAATGTTATCGCATATAAAGCACGGAACCTGATAAAAGAAAATATCGTTAATGTTATCGGGAGATTCCCAATTAAAACTCTTCGATGCTTAAGTTAGCTTAATAATAAAAGAAGGTATTTCATGGTGTTGATTGAAATAAAATGTAACCTACTATGATGAAGTGTAATGAATGTATTATAGGATTAAATATATCCACTTGTCTGGTCCACATGGCGCAATCTTCAACTATAAGCTATCGGGTGATCTACAGCCCACGTGATGGGTCAATCGAAGCGGGTCCGTGACCTGACCTGAATGTAAAATGCGCAAATTCTTGGAGTGTTTATAATTTTTCTCATTTTTGAATGATAAATTTGTCTTTTGAGATTATTTGTTGTATTTTCGCAAGCAAGCTTAAAGTATATGTTGAAAATACCACATTTCAGTAATGACTAAAATTTACCCATATATCATAATAGTTAGATAATTTCACAAATAACACTGATAATACAGTCATATTTTTTACCAAACACTTTTACATTAATCTTTTTCAACTATAATTATTATATCCAAATACTTCAAACTTTTTACATTTTAACCACTTACATAATTTTTCTAAAATTAAACACTTTTGGAAAGGAATAAGTTTTTTTAAAACACCCCCTAAGTTTGTTTGAAATATAGAGCTTAATTTTATGAAATTCATAACATACTATTTATCATAGCTAAAAGCCATGACAAGTATTTTTACCACGGGTTTTAATCATGTCAAATAATTTTTTCTTAATGAAAAATTTACGTTTTGCAACAGTTTTATTTAATCGTGCCTAATAAAATCTATTTATCATAATTCATAGTTTATATTAAAATTATAGTCAATAATTATTATTTTTTTGTTTTACAAATAATTGGATGTTAAATATTGTTAACAATGATATTTAAAACACACTAATTTTGTTCACTCGCCTTGTGATTGGTTATACGTGAGCATAATGTTCCGAACACGCATATCTTATTAACATGTCATGCGATTAATTTGAAGACATTGTCAGAATATCCAAAAATTATACCCACGTTTTGTTCACTCATATGATTGGTCTATATATGCTGATATAATGTTCTAAGTGCCCGCATTTTATTTACTCACCTTGTAATTAGTCCAGATATTATAAAACATCACTCGTGCAAAATGACTCGTGATAGATGCCATTGACACGTGAATCGTAATCATTTATTTGATTGGTCTACACAGTTTTAAAATACTTTTATATCGCAATAATTTCACGAGTCTTTATAATTCCTATAATGATTTTATTCAATATTTAGAATTATATATAAAGTATTTATACTTTCTATAATTAGTTCAAAATAAAGTATTATTGTAAATATTACAATCGTATTCTATTAATTTCTCATTATTTTAGAATGTATGTTCACAACACAATGTATTAGACGCAGAACAAACAATATGGAATAGTAAATTATGATAATCGATACATAATCATACAATTTAATTAGCAAAAAATTAATTATTGACATATTTTTCATCGATCCCAAAATGACAAAACATTAATTAATATTAATATATAGAAAATTTAATTAGAGATTATGGAATTTTTATCTCCTATATTATGAGGATATTTACAAAAATTGGTAGGTAATTTGTTATATGATATTGAGTAATGCATAGTTTTTTCTTAAAAAAAAAGATAGGTAATTTGCACTAAAATATGTGCAAAACATTTTCCCTTTAACCAAGATAAAAACTTGTGTTAATAACCTCCTGATTTGGCTCCCCAATATCAGTCTTATTTAATTAATCTCTATTATGGCTTAGAGTCGCATTAAGGAACTGTAATGTTTAAGTTTCCAAAAGGCGCCTTTCTTTCTTTTTTTGAATATTTTCTAAACATAAAAGTAATGAATTATTATCGTTCATTCACTTGATGAAACTGGAGGGTACAGAACCGGAGAGACTGCGTCCAAGCATGATCTTCCACGCGCACTCCACAAATCCGGAGCCAGAGACAACAGCCAATGAATGACTGACAGTTTGACAATCGGTGCAGCTGACCATGTTCTTCTCTCCGCTGCCGCCACCGCCACCGCCACTCGTTTTCTGCCTTCCGTCACCACCTCCGCGTCTGCTACGCCACTCTCCTACCGCTTCTCCCTCTCCCTTAGCTCCGTCCGATCGTCCCCACTCCTCTCCCGCCTCTTTCTTCCCCAGGTAGACACGCATTCGTTCTTAGCGTTTCTGCATTTCATTACTTACTCTAGCTGTTCTTTAACCAAAAAAAAAAAAATAGAAAAGCTCTCCGGGAAGATTTTCGAGCCGGAGAATTGGTTATTCGACTGTGCCGTCGCCGAAATGCTCAGCATCGGAGCCCGAGCAGCTGAGGAGTGCGCGTGAAGATATAAAAGAGCTTCTCAAGACAAAGTACAGTCATCCTATTCTGGTGAATTTCTTTCCAATGATATTTCTGTTTAATTTTATTTATTTAGCATGTTTTGTCTTGAAGATTTACGTTGCTTAATTTGTTGAATATATTGGGTGTTGTATTGTGGATATGCTATTTACTGCTGGGATTTTCGGTTCTCTTTACCGTTGTTAATTTACCCGAACTATTATGTTTATATAATTACTTGCTTTAATTATTTAGCATCGTTATTTTTACTACTTTTTATCACAATGTAGGTTCGGCTAGGTTGGCATGATGCCGGTACATATAACAGGAATATTGAGGAGTGGCCACAAAGGGGTGGTGCTAATGGAAGTTTAAGGTTTGAAGTTGAACTGAAGCATGGAGCAAATGCCGGTGAGCTTTTCAATTTGATGGATTGGTATTTACTGATTGATGATTATGTTCCTTGACAAGTTGAGCCCGCACAGGTCTTGTCAATGCTCTTAAACTTCTTCAGCCCATCAAGGAGAAGTATTCTAATGTGACATATGCAGACTTGTTTCAGTTGGCTAGTGCTACTGCTATAGAGGTCATTTCCCTTTCTTGGTTTAATGTGATGACAAACTTATTATGTGCAGGATTTCACTGATACCACTGTTCTAATTACAGGAAGCTGGGGGACCCAAACTTCCCATGAAGTATGGAAGAGTAGATGTATCTGGACCTGAACAATGCCCAGAAGAAGGGAGACTCCCTGGTATCATTACTGAGACACTTGAAAATTTGTTTATTACTGTGTGGATGTTTAAAACTTAAAAGCACAACATTCATCTAGAATGAAGATTTTATGAGTAATATAATGTTTTGGGTAAATTACAACTACCTCCTCTAAAGTTTGGTATAATTACAAATACCCCTTGTTGTTTGAAAAATTACAAGTACCCCCCTCAAATGGAAAAATAATTATGTAGCCCCTAGACGGTGAAGTGGACATTACATATGTTCATAATGGAAAATGGAGGAAACTCTCCAAAATGAAATCATATCGATATCACAAGAATCACTTGGATTTATTGTGATTCTCTTGTGATTTTACAATTATTTGGAGAATCAATTCATGATTCTCAACAAGTTTTATCTTCAAACACTGGCAGTCTAACTCTGGGCAGAACACTTTTTTGTTTCTCTGGTCCCTGTTTTTCATCTTATCAACGATAACTGTCTATAGTATTATACATCATCACATATATCTTGAAATTTAATATTATTGCATACATCTTATATTGGAACCTCTGCCTTCATCTTTTGTGGACTGCCACTTAACTTTGTTGTAAAAACCCAGTAATTTTAAAATCTTCTGTACTAATACTATTCATTTATTAGATGCTGGACCCCCTTCCCCTGCTGCTCATCTACGTGATGTCTTCTACAGAATGGGGTTGAATGATAAGGTAATTGATCCTTCCAATTTCACCAGATATTTGTCTTCAATAATATTATTGTGATTGATGAGCTTCCTGATGGCCAGGAAATAGTGGCTCTCTCTGGTGCACACACTCTCGGAAGGTCAAGGCCGGATCGTAGTGGATGGGGGAAACCGGAGACAAAATACACGGTACTAAAGTGACTATTGGTCTTATCATTCATTTGTCAAATATCACATTCTATTCTCAATGTGTTGTACAGTTTTAACCAACAAAAGACTGAGAGGTTGGACTTGTCATAGCATAGGAAGTAAATGAAGAATGCAGAGGGCCAATGTCCTGCAGAAGTATATAGTGATATCACATATACAGCATTTAGGACTGCGGGAAAATGGGAACATACTCATGCTAATGAACTGAAAATCAAATTATACGTTACTTTAGAAGTTAAATCATATATTACAAGAAACATGTCGATATGAAGTATGTTATTGTAGTTAAGAACAGGATCATGATGTCGAGCAACATGATTCTGGCCAGGCAAAGTGGCATGGCACGAAAATTTTCTTATTGGAGCTGTAGTAGAAGTCCTCTAATGCTCTTACTATTTGTTATCTTAAATTTTGCCATCCAGTAGTCATCCTGAAATAAAAAATGTCTCTGCATAGTACACACACATACACACTCATATGTATATATATATATATATATATATATATATATATATATATATATATATATATATATATGTTTAGCACTAAGACTGTGATTGAGCAATGAGTAATTTGATGTCAAGGGTTGTTCTGAACAAGAAGCATGCATGTCAGGGGGGTACTTCCTTTGCAATCAAGTTTAAAATGGTTGGGTGCTTCTGGCTTGTAAGGCTATGAACTAATTTTCACAGTATGAAGGACCTAGGAAAAATATAGACCCAAATCATTTTCATCATTTGGCATAGCACATTTGAAAAGAAAAGTTATTAGTCAGGAGGATATTGGTCAAGGTAGAAGTATATGTTTGCAGTGTAAAACAAAAGAAAAAGTATGTTCACCATGATTTTGGTCAAGATAGAAGTTTGCTAGTTACAGTGGAAATTTGGGGTTTTAAATGACTGACAAGTGATGAACTAATATTGTTTACAATAAACCTTGAGGAAAGAGGTCAAAGTATGTTCACCATGCTTTTGGTGAAGGTAGAAATTTGCTAGTTACAGTGGAAATTTGGGGTTATGATTCACTCACAACTCATGAACTAACATTGTCTAAAATAAACCTTGAGAAAAGAGGTCTTCTCAAGTAGCTTGAAGTATGATAATTGGAAAGGATTTAAGCACTAAAGAAATGGCCTTTAAAGTTTAATCAAAGGAGTTAGACGAGGGGATTCATTTGACTGGAAGAACATATAGTATTTGATAAGCTTTGTGAAGTTGATATGTAATAATGGCCTTCCAACTTTCTATTTTCTTCTCTAATTTTGATTAATCAGGTATGCCAGGTCAATGTCCATACCTTATTCTTTATGTTCAAACTGATTAACATTCTGAGCCGTGATTTATTTGCGTGGCAGAAAGATGGACCAGGGGCCCCTGGAGGACAATCATGGACTGTGCAGTGGTTGAAGTTTGATAATTCCTACTTTAAGGTGATACATACTGAATCTCATTTTTCTGGTTTTATTTTTTCTAACAGAAGTTGCTCAATTCTGTTTGTATGCTTGACTCATTTGTAGGATATTAAAGAACGAAGAGATGAGGATTTACTAGTTTTACCCACAGATGCTGTTCTCTTTGAAGATCCTTCCTTCAAGGTAATTAGCAGAACGTTACCTCAAAAGGCTTTCCTTATATGTTGTGGCTTCTCAGCTTACATAAAGTTACCCATTGTAGTTATACGCGGAGAAATATGCTGAAGATCAAGATGCATTTTTCAAAGATTATGCTGAAGCCCATGCTAAGCTTAGCAATCTTGGAGCTAAATTTGACCCACCTGAGGTATTTATCGCTATTCTTTTCATTCTTGATCAATCTCTGCCTTCGTTGAGCTTGTCAAAGTTCATGTTGATGTATATGTTGAACTCAGAACTAAAACTCCTTTTTTCCAAAAGCAACTGCAGTTGTGAATCTTACATGTTAGCATAAAAGAAAGTAAATGCAAATGTTCACTCAGCTAGCTTTGGGGAAGTCTGATATATGCTCATAATCTGCGCTTCCATCTTTATTGACTAGATTGACACAGCCCTATTTTGTTTATGAATGTAAATGGTCACAACAACCTTTTGCAGTTTATTTGACTCAAATTTTCAGATTTCGTGTTTGTTGGCAACCGTTCTCTGTCTAATCTTTTCTTATTTTCAATGTCTTACCATCTTCAGATACACTCTAGTTTATTATTATAGTCTTATTACTCTGTGACCATGTAGCTGATTACATTAAAATAATGCATTCCATTATTTCTTTTGCAGGGTTTCTCATTAGATGATAGTCCCCCAAAAGACCAGCCAGAAAAATTTGTGGCTGCTAAGTACTCAACGGGAAAGGTTAGGATTTAATACTTGTTTGTATGAGCCTTCAACTGCGCCTTCCTTTTTCCCATGCATGAAAACCTTTACAAAACTAATAACAGCAAGTACTTAAATCTTTCATTTCTATGGTTGCTGCAGGACTAAAATTGAAATACAATCATTTCATATTCGTGTGCTGTTACTTAAAATTACATGAGGTTCAGCTATCGTATGAACAACATATCTAAAAACCTGGAAGTTTTAATGAAGGGGAACATAAATGCATTGTGTTACTATTTGAATTGCAGAGAGAACTCTCAGAGGCTATGAAACAAAAGATTAGAGCAGAATATCAGGCTGTTGGTGGAAGTCCAGATAAGCCTCTCCAATCAAACTATTTCCTGAATATCATGATTGTGATTGCTGTTTTGGCATACGTGACATCTTTGGTTATGAACTAATACGTTTCTGGTATTACATATAGAATAACAGTTTTTTTCAAAACTTTCTTGAATTGAGTTAAGTTGGAAGCTTATATCATCTTGCATGCGCATACTTGGGTGCAGCTCTATGCTCTTTGCTTAGCACTTGTTCAGCTTCGGATCGAGTTGATGCTAAATATTCTTCATTTTTCTCAAGGATGAGTGTTCTCACTGATTTCCGCCTACCTTAAGCATGCAAACCATCCACTCCTAAACGATTATTTTCTCATACATCTGGTCTTCTATTTTGGTCAAACATCAATATTTCCATTTTCCCCATTAACGTGTTAATGTGCCATAAATACGATAAGGAAAGTAATCTATTAGGTGCACGTATTCTTTTACCTCGACATGTCATACATGTCACGTAATACTGATTTATTTGTTCTTTTTTGACTTTTTAAGAACTAGAAAAGTCTGGTATGAACTAAGTGTGATCATCCGACATCTTTGTATTCTGTTGTATCAATAGAAGACCAGAGTCATGACTCCAAGCTGTTTATTTTAGATGAAGCCAATCGATTCTTATAGTGTTGGTCGGTGGTTTAATGTGGATCCATATTTTCTCATCCCTGATCCCCCATTAAATTGTTCTCGAACACATATTGCTTAAAATTATGCGCTCAGTCGGATTTAGCAAGGAAAAGGTCATATATGTACGTGGTTGGATTTAATGGTTTTCGTATATGTAGAGTCGAGCACAAAATCTTCAAACAACTTTTCAAAACCTTTTAAGTTGATGATTTGAGATTTCAAGGGATATCTTTTGTCTTGATGTTGATAGCTGGACTAAACAAACATGCTATTAGAAGTCTTAATATCTGTAGTGCACAACCACTTAATGCTTGCCCTTGACCAACCCTTATGGAAATAACTCAATGGAGAAACAAGAAGCAAACAGAGAAAATAAGGGGTTCTGGGAGTTGGACTGCAGTTGGAAAATTTTAATCTGGACTTGAAGTAACAGAAATATTAATTATTAGAACCAACTTCTGTTAAGATTAGGCTACCAGCTATTCTTGGATGGCGATCTGAATACCGTTAGAATCTTTGCTTGTGAATTTGAACAAAAGACAAAGTAAAAGCTCAACCACCACATTACATAAGTCATTAGTTTAGTGTTCTTATTAGTACAGTTTCACATGCTTGCTTTAGGTCTCTTCACATGAGAAACACACACACACACACACACACAAGAAGAAAAATTCAAGACCTGAGAGAGAGGAATCCTATACTGGGACATTCTGAACATGATAGCAAAGTGATATGATTGATTCCAATAATAATTGAATTTTAGCAAGATTTGATTTTATGAATTTGTGATTGGCTAAAAGCTAGCTTTTTATATTTTAAAGAAACATTAATTATTATGTGGAACAGTTCAAGTGATTTTGTTTGTTTAGATAACTACATTACAACATATAACCTTTACAGACTCTCATGAAAACTCAAACCTGATCTTGATTTTGAACTGGATCCAAACAAGGATGCGATTTTGACTGCATAATCTCTCCTCCTATTTTTACCTGTTTGCTTGATTTCTTACTGTGTAATTGTTGTTGTGTTTGTCATAATTTCATCAGGTAAGTCTAAATTAAAGAAAAAAGCATGATTCAAACTTAATACAGTGTAATAAAAACAAATGTAAAAGCTAAAAAAGGAGATGCGCTTTTTGCATGATATTGAGATGGAAAAATGAAGCAAAAGTGAAAAAAGTAAATTAAAAAACAGAAGGGTGGGTGAAAAAGTGTGATTTGGGCCAAAAAAAGAAGTACCTGAGTTGTAATGGCCCACTGATGTAACCCCCCAAACAGGGTCGATGTTGGTCAGAAGCAGCCCAACATCGCGAGTCTGTAAAGAAATTGGAAAAAAGTTGGCCCCAGAATTTGACCTTAAAGTGCGAAAACCCTGTAATCAAGAAATCATGTCCCCACTGCATCTCCCAAACACCCCTCCAACCCACAATTTGACCTCCATCCGTAACTATCATTGGCCAATCCCTCCCACCACACAACCTCATTTCTATTTTCACATACTTTTTTCTAAATTTGCCTTATTATGTTAGACTAATCTTGTCCATGTCAGCACAAATCAAGAATTGATCTGGCTTGGCTAACATCTTTTACATACTTAATTATATAAATGAAAAATGATTCCCATTAAATAACTAGCGGGTAAATGATATCTTGCGTCCATATGAAGAACGTCGGGAAGTATATAGTGAAGGCGGAAGTTCTAAGAGCAACAGAAGAGAGAGTGATAATTGTGAGTGTGTTGTGTGGGGAATGAGACTGAGGAGAGTAAATAAATAAAACATTCGAAAAAGAGGGTAAAAGGAAAAGACAGTTAAAAAAAAAAAAAAGGGGGATAATGATGGCATAGGCATAGTAATGATGACAGCTTCCGCCACAATGCGGGTTCCACGAGCTTCTACTGCCGCACTCTGACATTTCTGCTCCCCCACCTCCACCTCCCCCCTATACCTGTACGTACATACATACATACATACACTCCCCACTTGTCTAGTCTATTATGAGGTGCATAGGCATGGGCATAGCACTGCACTGCACTGCACTCATGTTCATCCAAAAACCCTACAACAAAAAAACTCAACACAAGAGAGTGAGAGTGAGAGTGAGAGTGAGAGAGAAAGATCTCCCAAAATCCCCATGTCCATACCAACCCATATAATAAAAATGAGCACACCCCTTCCTCCTCCTCTTCTTCTTTCTTACAAATCCCTATTTTCACACACCCCACAACACACACATCTCAATGCACATTTCCCCCCACCCTTCTTCTTTCTTTCCTCAAAATTATTCCACTCCCATTTCCAACACACCCAATAAACTATCTTTCACTTACCCTTTCAAATTTTAATTTTGTAGCTACACTACATTTTTTTATAATAAATAATTTTTTTTATTATTCACAAAATTTTAAATATTCTTTCAAATTTATGGATGGTCTAATCAATCCTGTCACAAAATAATATTGGTTTGATGATTATTTATTTTAAATATATTTATAATTATAATTGTAATAAATATTAAAATATTACGTGTTTAAATGAAATTTCGTGAGAATGGGGGAGGGAATAAGGCAGAGAAGTCCAGACCGAGTGAAGGGCGGCCAAGATTGAATTTACCTTTCAGGTTGGACGGTCAGGGAATTTTCCCAAGATTTTCAAGCCCTCACTCACCCCTTTTCATTTAATTTCTGCATTCTCTTACCAAAGTTACAATAATATTCTTACCGCGTTTTCCTACTCACCACCCGGATCTGGAATCCAATGTTTGTACATCTCTCTCCCCCTCACACACTCACACACAAGAATTGTACCTTCTCTTCCTTGCACTTGCCTTATAGCTCGCCAGCTTCCTACCGCCATTGATCCACACCCAATATTTCCATATTCCCACTAATCATCCCCGCGGGAATGGAATTTTCCTTCACTTTGAACCTTTCTCTCTAGAATTTTCTACGCTGCCTCTCTCAACTCTCGAGGATTTTTTCTTTCTAGTTGACAATGCAATTGCCCGGAATTCCTCCAAGATTGCTGCAGGTGAAGCACTCTACTGCTGCACTGTGATATGGGGTGTAGTGGGTCGAAGGCGGAGGACTTGCCTTTGGTGATTCGCTGCCGTGAGAGGCAGGAACTTATACGCGCCGCCGCGAACCACCGCTACGCACTCGCCGCCGCCCATGTGTCCTACTTCCGCTCACTCAAGGATGTTGGGGATGCTCTCAGGAAATTTGTGGATGAAGAGCTCGTTACTACTACCCCTTCTTCTTCTTCCTCTTTTTCATCACCCTCTTTGATTTTGCCACCGAGTTCGAAGAAAAAACACGACGACGCTGATGAATCTTCGCTGCATTTACATGATGACGAGGATGAGGAGGAGTCGCATCTACATATATCGGATTCTTCTTCTGAAGATGTGGATTCGGAGGACTTCGAGCATCGCCATCATATTCACCACGGACATGAATCGGAAGATGATGCTCATCAGCATCATAACCATCAGGCGCATGTCCATAAGGGGAAGGGTTTTGATGATGAAGTCAGGCATTCACACAACGAGGAGGAATCTTCATCTCGTTATCCTCGTGGTGTTTTTAATGGGTATGGGAGTGGTTTTGGGGATGGAATGGTTAATGACCCTAACGCGAACCCGTATCCGTACCCCTATCCATTCCCCCGCCGCTCCGTCCTTATGGTGAGCCTTATATGGATCAGTGGAATCCACCGGGAATGCCGTCGGGAGTGCAGCCTTGGTATTACTCGAGTAATTCGAATGTCTATTACATGAAGAAGTCGGCTCCGGCGACCAAAACGGTGGTTCATCAGCCTCCGGCGGACCCGGCTTACGGGTACTCCGATTCATATTGGAATTATCCAGCTGGTTATGGGAGTGCAGGTTATGGTGGTGTTAATTTCTCGATGGGTTCGCCTGTGAGGATGGGAGTTAACGAGGGTGTCAAAATGAACTCACAAAAGGAGGCGCCCCCACCGCCATCACCCAAGGCATCGACGTGGGATTTCTTCAACCCATTTGACGTGTACGATAATGGGTACCCTGGTTATTATTCGAGTGGGAGATATGGGTATGCGTCGAATTCTAGCAGCCCAGATTCGACTGAGGTGAGGGAGAGAGAGGGGATTCCTGATTTGGAGGAAGAAACTGAGAATGAGGTGTATAAAGAGGTCCTCAAGGGGAACAGAATGAAAGCTGATGCAAGGAGGAGTTCTGGGGAGAGCACCCCCCGGACTGGAGCAATGCCAGTGCGGAAAAATGGCAATGCTAGTTCGGGACCAGTTCCGCAGCATAACACTGAGAGTAGTTCAAGATCAGTGCCATTGTACAGAAGTGAGGATAGCTCAAGATCATTGCCACCACATAAAAGTGAGAGTAGTTCCAGATCATTGCCTTCTTGGAGTAGTGAGGAGAGTGAGAAACCATCTTTGCCACAAAAATATAACAGGGAAAATGCAAAGCCATCAATGCGTCGCGGTATGGCGAAGAGAGTGCAAAACCATCAATATCACCAACACACACTAAGGGAACATCATGGGTGGATCAATCTCAGAATGGGGAAATAACAGATTCAATAAGTCTGACAGATGAGAAAAGCAGCTCAGAAAATATAGTGTTGAAGAGTGTGGATGAGGGTTCTGTGAAGAAGAAAGGGGTGACTTTTGAGGTGGGGGAGACATCAAAGCAGGATGCTGAATCGTCCAAGTTGAGTAGTGTAACTCTATTGTCGCCTCGTGGCACTCGGGATCTGCGAGAGGTGGTTGCTGAAATTAGAGATGAATTTGAAACTGCTTCTAGTTATGGGAAAGAGGTAGCCATGATGCTTGAGGTTGGGAAGCTGCCTTATCAGCCTAGCTTTCTTAAAGGTGTGATTTTCTGCTATATGTTTCTGGTTTGTTTGTCAAATGCTTAATAGTTTAAACCTGCAGTGTTGGCTAAGAGTACGATCCATGTGAATTGTCTTTATAGAACTTGTATTGGGTGTTGGTCCTGTTAAGTCATTGCGTTCAGAACTTCTAGATTCTGATTCTAAAAAGTGGCTTACAATTGTGCAGTTCATCATCATAATTAATGCAGATTCTATTGCCCTGTTATTATTGGGTATGGCTGATCCATTTGTTTAAGTCTAAACTAGAGTTATTAATTTGATCAAAACACTATGGCTAGTCTGTGAACAGGCACATCACTGCTAAATCCAGGAAAAACGGGGCACAGTTAATTCTAGGAGATTGCTATTAGGACAATGCATTGAAAGTCATCGTACAGTTTCAAATTTTGTGCTATGGCTTGTTGTTTCTAAAGTACTCTATGCCATTATAAAGTATTGACAATTCTTCTTATAGAACTAGATCTGTTTGGTTTGCATTTGCTTATATACTGCTTTGGCTGGCATTTTGAATCATGCCTGCTTTCCATTTGATGTTGTAGTAAATTCATTTTGTGTTTCTACAGTAATTCTGTCCCGAATATTGTGCCTGATATCTCCATCAGTGTCACTACAAGATCCTCCATCAATGCAATCCATAAAATTAGCTTTCCACAATGAAGTTGGCAAAGTCTTACTTTGAAGATGTAGGGAATGATGTAAATACCCAGGCTTGTAACCTTTCCGCCACCTGGATAAGCTGTATGCTTGGGAAAAAAAGTTGTACAAGGAAGTAAAGGTAAACTAATTTAGCTTTTGATTTATGAATAGCTACTGACGATATGCTTTTCATCTTTCTTTAATTTTGTTGTTGCTCAAACCTGAGCTTGATAATTGAGTTAGGGGGTGACTCTTATGCTATGCACAAGATGAGATGTTCTTTGCTTTTGATGGCTGCTAATACATGTATCTAATTGATGAGTAGGCGTTTTGAGATATTTAATACACATTATAATGTGGCTGCTGAATGCTTCAGATATTACAATGTCAAAATGCATCATTTGCAGGTGTAGGGAATATTTTTGTTTGTGTAGGCTTTAAGCTGAGAAAATACGTTATAGAGAGGTCAAATGCGCAATGTAGTTGATGTTGATTCTTGAGATGTAAAATGCGCAATTAGATACATATATCTAATTGTTTGTGATGCATTTTGATATTACAATGTCAAAATGCATCATTTTGCAGGTGTAGGAATATTTTGTTTGTGTAGGCTTTAAGCTGTGAAAATACGTTACAGAGGTCAAATGTGCAATGTAGTTGATGTTGATTCTTGAGATGTAAAATGGAACTTACTAATAGGTATCTTCACACCAAGTATTTACGATCCATGCCATGCAATTCTTTATAATCCTGTCTTGCAATTCAATCTTGCTAAGTTTGGTAGGTGGTTACTTTTGTTTAGGATGAAGAAATACTCCGGATTGCATATGAGAAGCAGTGCAAGAGGCTAAAAACCTTAGATGAGGAAGGAGCTGAGTCTAGCAAGATCGATGCTACTCGAGCTTCTATCAGAAAATTGTTAACCAAGCTCGATGTTAGTATCAAAGCAATTGATGCCATTTCAAGCAGGATACACAAGTTGAGGGATGAAGAATTGGAACCGCAGGTTGCTGCATTGATTCATGGGTATGAAAAATGTGCACCGCCTAATCTTTCTTGTACTTGTTTGATTGATTGCAAAAAATGTCTTTTTTGCAATTGTTTTATCTTTTGGAACTCAGCTTATTTTCATTAAGATGTTTGAATCTGGTGTGCTAGTAAGGATATAGTTTCAGCTAAAAGTTTGCCTTGTGTGCACCATCTCTGATCGTGCAAATATGCATGATGGAATGCAACTATCCATTTGTTGGATTGCTGAAGACTGTCTGCATGTATGATGCATGCTATTGTTTGTTGTGTGGGAAAACAAGTGCATAAAATGTGGAATGTAAATATATTCACCATAAAGAAAGGATCTCAATTTCTGCTATATGAAGGTGATTCTTTTCATCCCAAGAAAGATCAAATTGATCGAACTAAGTTTCTTACTATCATGATGAGCATTCAAGTAGAAGCATGATGCTATAGTATCTTCTCATTATCATGCTTTTAAACAATGTCTGAACCTTTTAAATGTCTCTTTTTTCCTCGAAAAGTTTGAAATGTTGGATGCTCACTTTTGTTTAAAGTTAACCAATTTATTACAATATATAGGCTGATTAGAATGTGGAAGGCAATGCTCAAGTGCCATCAGAAGCAGTTTCAAGCTATAATGGAGAGTAAAATGCGGAAGCTCAGAGCAAACTGATCCCCTAACAGACACAAGCTCGAGGGCTACCACTGAGCTTGAAAGGGAGCTTCGTGCATGGTGTGAACGTTTTAATGAATGGATCAGCTCTCAAAAGTCTTACGTTGAGTCCTTGAATGGGTGGCTTCTGCAATGTCTTCAATATGAACCAGAAGAGACTCCTGATGGGCCTGTGCCCGTACTCCCTGGCAGGCTTGGGGCCCCTCCCATTTTCATAATTTGCAATGATTGGCAGCAAGCAATGGAAGCTGTCTCAGAGGCAAGGGTAGCAAATGCCATGAATACGTTTGCCACAAGTCTACGGCAGCTATGGAGAAAAAGATAAGAGGGTCGACAAAGGCTCAAAGCAGAATATCTTTCTAGGGGGAAAATCAAGCTTGAACAAGATGCAATGTCGGACAACACTAGGTTGTCTGTGTCAGATAATGGAGTCTCACGATTGGATGATCTAAAGGTGGACTTGGATTCTATGAGACAGAAATTGGCTGAGGAGAGAATAAAGCACAAGGATGCCATGAAACTAGTGCATGATGCAGCATCCAGTAGTTTACAAGGAGGTCTGGTCCCAATTTTCAAGGCCTTGGAGAACTTCACTTCTGAAGCTCTGAAAGCACATGAACATGTCAGGTTACAGCATCCTGAGCAGAGCTCATGAGACATGTAAATCATCCCGTTGTTGCATTGGAAAGACATAAGCTTCTTCTGGCTAATATTTTGAGGTAACTAAGGTGGTCCTCTCATTTCTTCAAGGTAAAGAAGTACTAAGGAAATAGTACATATTTCCTCAGCACATGGATATCAAGTACCTTGTTGCAATCAAGAAGCTCATGGTATAACACAACTATAAACAGACATGAAACAATATTTCACTAGTACCAGTGAAAGGGCTGCATGGCCAGCCATCAACAACAGAAAAGGACTGCAGAAGGTCAAAGTTGCATCATATTTGCAGCATTCCGGTTTGTAGCCAACAGGTAGAAGTTGTGTACAGAAGATTCATTTATTTGTTGATTGTGGGTTCTTAGTTGGCTGAAGCTCTATAGAAGAGTGGTGTGTAGGATGATGTTCATTTTAGAGATAGTGAGGAGATGATCTCTATTTAGTTTAGGTAGAAGGAACCATAATGATTATTAACACATCTCTTTGTTCCTTCCGTCTCTTTTTTTGATCTACCATCTCTATCGGAGGTAAGTGAATTTTCTCTTTACAGTGGATTGACTCCACATTTAATATGCGTTTATATTAGGCGGTGCGGTGCATGAAAATACATTTTTGGGAGATCATTGATAGGCTGCACTGCTCCAATGAACCTATGTGTAAATGTATGGAGATTTACATTTACTACCTACATGATAAACATACACATAGGATGATTAAAGATCCCATAGATCATTATAAGGGAAACTTTCATTTTGTCCCATAATTTAGGTCTTGTTCACTTTTGATCCGAATTTGATCCCAATATTTGCGAGAATCTAACATTAAGGATAATGGCTTATATTTTCTTTCGGTTTTTGTCCCGTCGTTGAATATTTGATGAAAAGGGTCATGTGATATTCACTTAGTCATTAAGTGAATATTTTGGAGGGAATGTTGATATGTGGAAGTCACATGCTTTATTTTTAAAGCCAACATATTCTCTAAAGCCCTAATGCATTTGTCCTGAATTTCTTCTTCCCAAATCTCATTAGAAAAAACCTTAATGTCCTATTTGTTTTTTTTTTTCTTTTTTTCAAATCTCACCCTCATGCTTTCTGACCATAATAGCACATTATAGTTGATTTTGCAACGACTGAATCATTTATTAAAGTCATTTTTCAGTTTGAGAAGCTCAATTCTTGTGAGTTTGGAAGAACACAAAATGGTGAGTGCCTTGATTTTGTTATTTTTCCCTATCCTTCACCAAAATCACCGATTATAATTCATGAAGAAACGAAACACGTCTCTCATATGCTAGCATTTTCTTCAATATGTCCTAACTAACAATAACGCGAATGTCATGTGGTCATTTTCGTTAAATATTTAATGATGGATTGAAAAGTACAAAAAATATAAGTTGTTTCGAGTAATTATCGAAATAAAAATAAATAAGACAGCACCAAATAAAAAGATTTCCATCAATCTAGCCTCAAAAGTGTACAATAACCTCCACTCTCTCCAATCTATCTGAAAATAAATTCTCATCTATAATTATGATTTAGTATTTAATTTTTTTATTGCATTTGTCATTGTGTAAATAGTTTATTTTTGTTATAAGTGTTTACAATCGTCCAAAACCACAATTTTTATTTTGATTTTGAAAGTGACGATTCAAAAAATTATTTCATAAACCGTCAATAACAATTCATTTTAAAAGTAGCTTTTGAAAAAAAATCAAAATCACAATTAATCACCACTAAAATAAATGATAATTTGAAGGATGCGAGAGAAGCGTTGGATGGTGAGTGGAAATATGTGGTGCTTGTGGACTGCTGAACCAGAAAAAGATGGAGAAGTTCAATAGAGTGCAGACGAGAACAAAAAGGAAAATAAAAATTTGCTTCCTCAAAACATGATAACTCATCAAATATAGAAATATTCATTGACAACTATATAGGATCTCACAGGAACACTTTTAGGCAAAGCAGCGTGAAAATATATGATCTAAGTACTACAGACATTCTTGATTTTTAAGTGCAGTAAAGGCAAGACTTTGTCTTTTCCACCGACGGCTGCTAATTTCCTCAAGAACCCACGAGGCTCGATACTTAGAATTACTTGAACCAAAGCTGACATGACATGGGGAACAGATGCATTGTTGTGAAGCAAATCACGACTTTGTTGTTAGGCAAACAATGGAGATCAACTTCATCGGCAACTTAACTGAAAATAGAAAGAAGAAAACATGAGCAGAATCAACCATATAGAAAAGCATGCAACACACAATGGCATGTAAAATAGGGCAGCCAATATCTGTCTCATCCTCTCTGTCATTTCTAACCAAAAAGCAACCTTTGTCCCCAACCATTTCATCTCTACAAACTTTTCTCCATATTTAAAAATCAAGAAATGTTGAGACCACTTTATTATCCTTTGTATACTTCAAACCCAAAAGCCGGTCTGATTTCTTCTATTAAGCCTTCACGTTCTCAACATTCTAATGTGGAAAGAAATAGGATTATGAATTCCGAGCCACTTTAAATATGACGGACGCAAGACAGTTCGGAGTCGAGGCCTAAACGAGAAATAATACTCCAATGTTTTTGTAGATTTATTTCGGTTTGTTCATTATGTTAAGTTTTGGTCTCATGTTGCTTTCTCAAAACCCTTTGTTTGTACATTTGCATTTTTGTAAATTTTAAAACACCATATTTGTACATTATCATAACCATTTGTATCACAAATAATATGTTGGAAATCATTATTATTATACAATCATATGAACTTCAGAATAAAATGCCACATACTAAATTGCAAAACAGTCGAGATGCCAATCTCATTTGTTTTAAAATCACTTGTTATATCTTAAAAGACTTTTATGATTTATCAAAAGAAAAGATAAATTATGTAGTTTTGGGAA
This sequence comes from Sesamum angolense, assembly GCA_034509725.1. Lineage (NCBI taxonomy): Eukaryota > Viridiplantae > Streptophyta > Magnoliopsida > Lamiales > Pedaliaceae > Sesamum > Sesamum angolense. The sequence continues at coordinate 12,881,146 of JACGWL010000012.1, forward strand.
GTCTAAACAAATATGTGATGAATGCAATTTGCTAAGATAGAAAACTGAATACAGCTTACATTTTCCAAACAACTGCAAAAACTGTTTTGAATCCAACTATTTTTTTATGGAATTAAAAATCAATAACAAATTTCCCCAAAACCAAAACACATGATTTTCCATTCATGTATTCAAAATATTTTAAATGAATACACTCATGAATAATCAAAAACAGAAAATTTAGCTTAAATAATTTGAGAGAAATTCATGATATTCAAGCTCATTTTGAGAATAACAAAAGAGCACTCGACAAGAAAAACAAATTTTTGAGTAAAACAGAAAAACTTATTTTTAAGAACATTAGATGAAAACAAAAGAACACTTGACAAGGAACACAAACTTTTGGGCAAAAGAAAGATTTTTTTTTCTAGAAATACATTTTGATTACGCAAAAGAAAGAAACAATTTTTTCTAGAAATACATTTTGAGTAATCAAAACTCTGTGTTCCTTAAAAATCATTGATGAAATCAACGTACATGATACTCACAAAAGTTTTACCAAGTATCTTGAAAAAGTAAATTTTGAATTGGCATCTATACAATTCAAAAGTTTTACCAAGAATCTTGAAATCATTGATTTTTAAGAATCTTGAATCTAGACAATTCAAAATTTACTAATGTGTTCCTTAAAAATCATTGATGAAATCTAGAACGTACATAATACTCACAAAAGTTTTACCAAGAATCTTGAAAAATAAATTTTGAATTGGCATCTAGACAACCGTTCCACATTAGCATAGCATTTAATTTCCAAAGTTCACAGATAAAATAATTCATGATTGTATAACATAGATGTTCCAACATACTATTGTGTAATACACCTTCAAAAATAAGATGTTAATAACATGAACAAACATGGCTTTTGTAAATCATACAAAAATGTCAAATGTATTAACAACAAAAAGTTTTAAACAAGCTCATGAAGAAAACCCAACATAATAAATGAACCACGAATAAATCTACAAAAGGATGGAATATTGGTTCTCCAATTTAGGTCTCAACTCTATACTTGCATCATTCACATTTTGAGCAGCCTCAAAAATCCATAATCCTATCCTTTCCAAACTAGAATGGAGAAAGCATGGCTTTTCAAAGAAATCAAAGTAGCAAATTTAGGTTTGAATTATACAAAGTGTAAAATCAATGGTCTCAGCCGTTCTTGATTTCAAAAATGGGAGAAAATTCAGCAAAGAAGAATTGATAGGGCCCATTGGTTACTTTTCAGTCACAAACTTGAAGAGAAGAATATGAAGATACGCAAGGCTACATTAGGTTCTAAAATGCTATCGAAAGCATAGTTTGGCAAACTGAGCATTTAAATCCTTTTAACGCTTTCAATTCTTACACAATTCTTATCTATATGAGGTTATATAGTTTGCACCTAACTGGCAAACCAAATTCAAACTCTAGCCTTCAATCTTTTAATTAACGAGTATGAAAAACCTATACTAACTGATATGCTTCACTTCTGGAATCGAATAATTACAGTAATGGAGAATGAATGATGTATCGGGTAAGGCGACACCTTTATTAATTTACCGGTATATGTTTTAGGGCTAAAGAAAACCAGATATCACCTCCAACGTTAGTTTAATATGGTCCGATTTTATTTCTCTTAACATTTTAGTTTATATGTACTGATGGAATTTCACCAATAAATAAATATACATCTTACCTACACAATGGGTTCTGGGTCCAAGACCTACTGGATAACTTCACAGTTTTAATGCAACTAGCAAGAGATACACGCTCACCAACAGAAATAAATATGGGTTTCAGGGAGACTTACGTGACGGCATTGCCTGCATCAAATTTACAGTATAATGCTTTTTTCAACAGACAAAACTTGCAAATAAAAGAATTGCTGCTAAATCACCTGCAACAGCAATTCTGTGTGACACTATTGAATATATGACATCTATTCAACCAGCTGTTTGTCTATGACAGAATTCAAAAGTAACTAAGACATGGAAGAAAACAACATAGATACAGCATTATCGCATTATCCAATTGAAAGGCATAAGAACAGATAACTTGAGAAATGATATTTTGTTGGCCCATGAATTGAGCAAGTATCAATTGGTTTGGAAATTTTCAGTACAGTCGAAAGAGGAGATTGAGATATTTAAAGTCAAGCTCAAATTTCAGTGGATCACACATATGCATTAAGAAAGAAGATATGTGAACTTGATTGGCAACAAAGATAATAGCAGGAAAGAAAAAGTGTACTTACTGTTCCTGAAGTAGACCCATACTTGCTGATCTAAGGGAAGATATCACTGTGTCGCTTCCCATTAGCTTCAAGCATTTGTCTTGTAGCACAAAATTTACCTATAAGTGGTTCCATGCCATATGCGGACTGTACCATCCTCAGAACCTGTTATGATAATGGGAAGTTCAGAATGGAAACAAACTGCAGATACATTGTGTGTGTGGCCTTCTAGTGTCTGGATACAGCTCTGTCTGATAATCCCAAACCTGTTCTACAAGTTCTCCAGATAATATTAGATTTTGCTCATAGAAACTCATGACACCAGAAGAAGCAGGGCAAACAAGGGACAACCTTAGCAGTATGATCATCAGAACCGCTGATTAAATAAGGTTTATCACCACTAACAAAGTAATCCACACAGTTGACTCCTTTCAGGTGGGCATCAAGGGAAAAGTTTGGGTCAGGGGAGCCAAGATTCCAAATCTACAAAGGGAAACATTACGGGACTTATAAAGATCACATCCCATTACTTAAAATACCTAGCAAAATTCACCTACAAAAATTGCACCCATACCTTGATAGAATGATCAAGTGATGCACCGGCAAAAGTATTAGTATCTTTACGATTAAAATTCACTTGCATCACGTAATAGGAATGACATCTCAAATATTTGAGTGCACACCCATCCCTTTACCCAGTACCGAGCTTTATGAGCATGTCATCAGAGGATGACAACACATATGGAACAGTGGGATGAACGGTCACACACCTAATATAACCTGTAGGGGCCTCAAATACTTTGACCTTATCCATTGTATTGTAATTGTACACACACATGAACATGTCATCAGAACCAGCAACCACCCACTGCTTTCGTGCTATCAACTTACCGATCTAACTGCGAGATTACATGGTAGGAATTAGCATTAAGATGATCAAGACCAAGATAATAAAGATTATTTACCAAAATCACGCACCTGGTAGTTCTGTGACCTCAAAAGATTGAACCATCGTCTGCAACACCACAAATCAAGCTTTTTTAGAATGTAATTCCAGGCAAGGAAAATCGATAATAGAAAGGGTTACCACAAGAAAAGCAGAGTAGATAGACTTCACATCTCTATTCAAATCAATAAAATGTTTTATTATTCACATTTTCATAATACGAAGTAAGGATGCTAAAATGTTCAAGGAAATCCGGCACATAAAAGACTTGTCTCCAAAAGTTGTGAGCTGCCAGATTACAGGGTCAAAGTCCATCTTAAGGATTGTCAAACACTCGCTAAACAAGAGGACATGGGCAAGGAGTTAGACTTTGAAAACATAACTATATCCGAAGAAGTGCTAGACGTAATATTATTTACTACAACATGGAAATTTTGCCCCGTTCCAGGAACTATAACCTAAGGAGCTTAAGAGTCGTACTAAAAGTAACTTCCATAAAATGTACTCATATAATGAGATATAATTAATATCAATGAGGAACAAAACCGGTTCTTGAAAGTTCATAAAAGGAATGACAAAAGCCAGATATCAAATCCAAGCAAATAACAAATTCAACTCCGAAACCCAAAGCAAACAAAATGCTGAACCCAACCACCAGATATCAAACAAAAATATCCCAACACGAAAATAACTCCAAATTCCGAGAGAAATACAAGACATACAATAGAACCCTTGTAGTAAATGAAATCAAGAACCTTGAAATAACAAACCGAGATCTTCAAAAACAGAAAAGAAAAAAGAGTAACCGCCGTGTAATTCAAGAATTCATTTATCTTGAAAAGTACTCATATTAAATCTTCTGATAGAAGACATACTTATTTTAACCAAGATACTATTAAGTTCAGAATGCAAGAACCCATAATTCAAGAAACTTAAAAAGAATTCGTTTGCTTTGAGTTGATATCAGACTCTCAAGAACACCTTAAAAGCTTTGAGTTATATCAGACTCTCAAGAAATACCTTAAGAAAGAAGAGACGGAGGCTGAGGGCAGTCGGCGGAGGCGGGCGGGCGCCTGAGACGATGTGGCCAGACGCCGCTGTTAAAGAAGAAGGGCATGACAATGTGGGCGCCCTTTCGCTTTTCTTCTGCACTATTTTGATTTTTCAAAAGATTCATGGGATGTTCCTCTTTTATATTGTTTTAGTGAAGTGTTGTATGTCGTTGGGGATCAAACGGTAACTTTTCTTCTTTCCTTTTTCAAGAAATCGCGACGGTAAGTTTAAATTGGGGAGAATGAATGTTTTGATTAGGGTTTGGGCTTGAGTTTGGGTTTGTGTGTGGTTTTTAGTGTGATACAGTGTTGATAAGTGAACAAAAATAAATGACAATTTTAATGGTAAATTGCATCTTTGGCCCTTGTGCAATTGTAAAAGTACAAAGAACTATGGGTGATAAAAGATATTCAAATTGTCCAAAACCGTCCTAATTGAATCGAATCGAACCGATTTTTATAATTTATTTTTCAAATTGCAATTTTAAATTTTACAATAAAATCGAGCCGCATTATTGATTTGATTTTAATTTATAGTTTTAAAAAAAAGCCAAAAATCGCACAGTATCACTAAAAATATAAGAATGTTTTTAAAATTATATATATTTATAATAATTTGATAAAATAATTAATGTTTTAGAAGAATTGCATATTCAAATAATATTACCCAAAACTCATATATTATCAAATATCCATATTATAAAGCTCGTTTTTGTAAATTCAAATTTGGACTTTATACAACAAACTTGTTTAATTCTTAAGTCCATTTGTTGATTTTTTTTTCAATTTTTCATTCATTTTATCCTTTATAATCAAAATTGACCATATATACTATAGGGTAAATTGCATAAATTTTCCATGTACTTTTAACATTTAGCTAAAACCCCCATGTGTTAAAGAAATAGGCAAAAAAAATCCTGTATTTTTCAAAATATTACATACTCTCCCATTCCGTTAAATTTTATTAAATTGACCGTTATACCCTTATCATAACAACCATTGATCTTCAATTAACAAAATGAATGGTCCAAATATTAAATTTAAATATTATTTTTGACTTATATATTTATATATACAATATATATAATATATAATATCATATAAATATATATAACAAATAATGTAATATATATAATGTGTATATATATATATATATATATATATATATGTATCAGTGCAGCGACGGCCGCCGCCTACGTAGGCAGCGAAGCCGTTGCCGCCTAGATTGTTCTGGGCGACGACGCCGTCGCCCCGTCGCCGTGGGGGCGACATCGCTTGGATCTGGGTGGCCATCGCTCAGATCCACCAGGGGCGATGTTGCCCCTAATGATCGGGTTTTAAGCGACGGAGGTCGGCCACCTCCGTCGTCCAGTTTTGAAGAAGGTACAAAAAAACTTAAAAATATATTAAACGTCGTGCCCTCGTCTTGGGGGCGACTTCGCCTCTATGCCAAGGTCTGGGCGACGGAGGTTGACCTCCATTGCCCAGTCTTCTTCTCCGTTGGCGAAGAAAAAAAGAAGTTAAAAAAAAATATTTTAATTTAAATATATATTAATAAATTTAGTATAATATTATATATAAGTTACATTGATATAACTTTTTTAGGTATTTTTATATTTAATAAACAAATATATTTAAATTAAAATAATAATTTAATTTTAGAAACAATTTATAATATTATAAGTGATTTTTTTATTTATATTCATATAAATTTTTTAATTTTAAAAATAATTTTTGGTATATTACTTTTTGTATTATTATTTGTTAATTTAAAATATGTACACATTAAAATATCAAATAAAAGTGGCAAATTGGACATTTATCAACTTAAAAAAAACTCAAAAGCAGCAAAAAACAAGAAAAAATCGCACAACCCGCCGTGTGGCTCACTCTCCGTTAGTTTCTAATGGATAGGGGGTATTTTGCTGTATTTTAGATAACACATGGGTTTTTTTGCCTATAAATAAAACACAGGGGGTTGTTACGCAATTTACCCTATATTATAATTATTAATCAATTTTTATTTTAGATTATAATAAACTATGATACTTTTATTTATACATTTAATCTTTATACAAAGACAAGCTTAATCAATAACTTAGTAAATTCTATATTTTTTAAAGTAATTATTTAATATAACACATATAAATTTTATATTATATTTTAATATCTATTTGTAATCTTTTTATACTTTTTTAAATTGACAAGTCCTAACAATTAACTTATGGTTTTTTTATATGTTTTTGTGATTTTTATATCTATATCAAGATACATAGAATGCATTATGCAATCTATTTTATCACTTATGAATTTATGTCAAATTTTGGTGATTCCTATGAATTAATATTCTAAAGTTCATTATAATAATAACGATTATGATGGTTGAACAATTTTAATTATTTTTATTGTTATTATTATTATTATATATATGTATATATAATGAGATTAACAAGCTTAATTAATAATTTAGCAAATTTTAATATTTTTTTAAAACAATAATTATTTAAAATGACAAATACAAATTTTATGTCATATTTTAATATCTATTTGTAATATCTTATATTTTTTAAAATTGACAAGTTCTAATAATTAACTTATTATTTTTTATATATATTTGTGAGGTTTATATTCATACGGACGTAGTATTCAATGTATTCTATTACTCTTAAATTTATGTTTTGTTCTGCTCGCTAGCTAAAAATACTTATTTCATTTTTTTTATTTTTGTTTGTTTCAATGTTTTATTTTGTTATAAGTATTCAAACCGTCCGTAACCGTACATTTGATTTTGATTTAAAAGTGATAATTTAAAATCTTATTTATAAAATTGCTAAGAACAATGCAATTAAAAATAATTATAAAAAAATAAAAATCATACCGTGAGCACCCTAAAAGGTGGTCCACGTTGTCATTCTTTTGCACGTGGCAGCCTGTTATTGGGTCTCACACATTTACAACATCATCTCCATTGAGTTTCTCTTGCTTGTGCAAATTGTACAGTAGGTCCTTGGAATTATGTTTTATTACTATTATAAGCTGAATATAGAGAAAAATAATGGTAAAAAAAGGAAATTCTGGGGAACATGCGGATAAATCAATAAAAGCTGCTCTCCGGTCGAGATTTGCATTAAATTAAACAAAAGTAGATAAATCTAAAATCCGTGAAATTAGCTAAAAATTTTGTACTCTAATGAGAGAAGTCGGTTTTGCGAGGACTACTTTGCAATTTGGATGAAAGCAACCAGGAGTGTGAGCTGTGAGCAGTAGTGCTCCCCTCCCGTGAACCTTAACAAAACCTTATAAGAACGCCCCTGGAATTGGATTGCATTGCTCACCAACAGAGTTGGAGACCTAAACAGCATCTTTTCAGAGCTCAGATTTAGAGAAATGATGGCGTTGTCCACATTCTGGATCTCCTTATTCCTGATCGTATTCGCCGTAGCTGGATCGATCTCCGCTGAAGAATCAGAATCCAATGAGTTTGTAGTGACGTTAGACCACTCCAATTTCACTGATTTCGTCGCCAAACACAAGTTCATCGTCGTCGAGTTTTACGCGCCTTGGTACTCCTCTTCCTTTCATTTTCCTGTTATTTTTTTTTTGTCAGTTGCTTGTGATTTGTGTGGAGCTTTGGCTTCTTTTTTTTTTGCCCCTGTGGTGTCAGCATGTGTTTCGTTTTTCTTTTTTGCGTGTGTAATAGCTGATTCAGATTAAATGTGCTGAGTTTGTGTGATTTTACTTGATATGTATGTTTTTGGTTCTCAGTTTTGGCAGATTTGGTTTTTTAAAGTTAGATGCTGCAACGTAGTTAGGAAAGATGATTATTAAAGCATATGATGATCTTTTTAATCAAAGGGATTTTCTTGAGGTACTAATTTAAAAACAGTGGCTATTTTTTCCTGAGTAATAAGTGTGATGAAGATCTGAAAGAACAGAAAAACATTGGTTTTTATTTTGCGTGTATAGATTGACGTTAAAATAATCCGTAATATATATTGCTGATAACTTAATTATGTCTTGGCGTATGTTAGGAAGTTTTTCCCTCTTTTCATTCAGTATTGGATCCGATTATTGAGAATGTATAAGTGATGATTCTATTGCAACAAGTGAAAAAAAGACGGAGATGTTATAACGAATTAAATTATTGAATTATTTGAAATCTCCATCTGATATGTTGATATGTTGTAACAGGTGTGGTCACTGCAAGAAACTTGCTCCTGAGGTATTAATCTCTAGCCAATATTGATGAGTTAAAGAAGTTTGCTTTTAGCTACAAAGTATGTATTGCATTCTCTAGATGTTGTATTTGATTTGTCTTAAGTGAGTCTCTTTGCATTTTGCAGTATGAGAAGGCCGCTTCCATTCTAAGTAAGAATGATCCTCCAGTTTTCCTAGCGAAATTTGATGCCAACAATGAGCAGAATAAAGCCATTGCCAATGAGTTTGAGATTAGAGGTTACCCCACCCTTAAAATACTGAGGTATGGTGGCAGTGTTGTTCAAGAATACAAAGGACCCCGAGATGCTGATGGCATTGTCACTTACTTAAAAAAGCAAAGTGGTCCTGCATCTAGTGAAATTAAATCCCCTGAGGGTGCTAGTTCTTTAATTGGTGATGATAAGATATTTGTTGTAAGTCCTTGTTTGACTTCTCTCTCTCTTGTTTGTGTTCATGTTCATGTTTTGTGAGTTTTTCAATGTCATATACTTGGCAAGTTTAAGATAGAACCTGCTTTTGTAACTCTATAGGTTGGTGTATTCCCAGAATTTTCTGGAGAGAAGTTTGAGAATTTCACGACTTTGGCTGAGAGGTTGCGTGCTGACTATGACTTTGGCCATACTTCAGATGCCAAATTTCTTCCTCGTGGGGACTCGTCAGCTGCAGGGCCTCTTGTTAGGTTGTTTAAGCCTTTTGATGAACTCTTTGTGGACTTCCAGGTATCATTTTATGGCATTTTTTTTTTTGGCAGGCGATACTATTTCTATACCATTCTCTACCAGATATGAATGCCATCTAGTGTAGTCTTCTTTACTCAAAAGGACATTCTTGCAGGAATTTGATGTGGATGCTTTAGTGAAATTCGTTGAAGAAGCTAGCACCCCAATTGTAACTCTCTTCAACAAGGATCCAAGGCACCATCCCTTTGTTATTAAATACTTTGGCAGCTCCAACGACAAGGTCCGTTACTTCCCTGTACTTGTTATCACTAATTTTTGTGGAGACTGTCAACTGTTTGTCTTCATCATCTTGATGGAGTTACTGCTCCCTTTCTATATTTTCTCTCACATCCTTTTGATTTGAAATTTGGCACTTGAACAGATAATCTTTGAGGAGCATGTGCACCAATAGTTTCTTGGAAGCTAAGTTCTCCAGAAATTGAACATGTGACAAAGAATAAATTATTGAGTGGATTTTTCTAAGTTGTCCTGCCACACTTGGCAAATCCAGAAAGTTAAAGAAGATGTCTTTGCAGTTCATTTTTTTTTAAGTTTCTCTCACCATGATTCATGGTGATTAACTTATCCTGCTTCATTCTGGCTCTAATTGGTGCTTTTATTTGATTTCCGGAAACCAGCAAATAGTCTGCAATTAATTGATCGTTCTCAGCTCAAGTATTTTAAGTTGGGTGGCATATATTGAAGCTATAGTTCTTCTCTTTCTTCTCTTTGCTTCCATCCTCTCTTTTGTGCTGTTTAGATTATGTAATCCGTTACTGTACTTCCAAATTCTAGTCTCATTGTTCACATGAAACTTGTTGGTTCACAGGCAATGTTATTTCTAAACTTCACTGCTGAGGAGAAGTTTGATGCATTTAAATCAAAATATCATGAGGTGGCTGTGCTTTACAAGGGCAAAGACTTGAGTTTTCTGATGGGTGATATTGAAGCTAGTCAAGGCGCTTTCCAGGTTGGTATTGTCTTTTCTTTAGCTGGCACATTATTACTTGCCTGCTGATCGTTTTGCTCCATTGACCAGTATTTTGGGGTCAAGGAAGAACAAGTTCCTCTCATCATTATCCAGACTAATGATGGACAGAAATATCTCAAACCAAATGTTGAGCCTGATCAGATTGCATCATGGGTGAAGGACTTTAAGGTGATGATTCCTTCATGGCTTCTCTTTGCTTGGTTTCTCTCATTAAAAAATGCCTCTTCGACTTTTGATGATTAAAATATTAGTTATGTTCTAAGACGAAATTCAGGGATGATATCTGCAGTCTGCAAATAGTATTTATGACAACTTTTAAAATTAAGTACTTATAGTTAATCAATGTTCTAAATGAAGGATGGCATTGTCCAACCATACAAGAAGTCGGAACCCATTCCTGAAGTCAACAATGAACCTGTTAAGGTGGTTGTGGCTGACAACCTTGAGGACATGGTTTTCAATTCAGGCAAAAATGGTATGTATTAGTGGTGGGCTCTTTTAACATTCTCTCACACTTTGAAATTTGCTGCATTTTGAACTCGTCTTCCTATTCTTGTTGTAATGTAGATCTTATGGTTGTTTGGTCTATTTGACTTTGATTTTTGCCCTGCTGCGACATTTAAATTTTACCCTCTCTCAGTTCCTCATCTATTAACTCTCTGTCTGCCGGTCTGCAATTTTCTCATCTATCCTTTTCTTGAAACCATTAAACCTACTACTGTGGTCGCCAACAATGCATGGTTTTACTTGTAAGTTTTGCCATCAATTAGAGTGGGAAAAATGTTAAATTTTATATTATTACATGTAACTGGTGGTTGTTGAATTACTTTGGATTACAACTCAAACATAAGCACTATTTGTTTATGCAGTTCTGTTGGAGTTCTATGCACCATGGTGCGGACACTGCAAAAAGTTGGCTCCAATCTTGGATGAAGTAGCTCTCTCATTTGAAGATGATGCTGATGTTATAATTGCAAAAATTGTAAGATTCTCGTACCCTGCTTGATATAATGCATTCTATTATTTGATACTTATGGAAATGGTTTTCCCCTTTTATTCCATGGGATATAAATATATTGCAAAATAATATATAATATCAGGAATTGAAGTACTAAGAGTAGCAGATGTTTTTATGAATGTGGCTGCTGAGTCTGCAACTATGGAACTCTAGTGAACAAAATGTCTAATTTGTGGAAATGATCACCTACCCACTGAAGCAGATTACTAAGCATTTAATTCATCCGATACATTGATACCATCTGGAGTGTAGCTTTTCATACCTAATCATTTTATTGGAAAGTTCAATAACTCACACGTGGCTAAGACAGTCTCTTGAAATACCATCATACCCACTCTATATGTGTTCTTGCAACCTGTTCCTACTGTACACTTGGTGAGAACTCGTTGTTGGTGAATTTTTTTCCAATGCTGTAGCATCTTTAAAGTTTGACAAGCTCACTGTAGAATTACCCCTGAGAAATGGTTGAAAGTTGCAAGTAATTTGGCTCGTGTAGAGTTTTCTCAACTTCATAGCCCTCTTCTCCTTTTTTTCTCTTTGTTGGCGGTATAATGTGTGATTCTGTCTCGTGAGAATTTGTTTTACCTTTTCCTTTTTCTGGAGTATTTCAGTTCAGTCTTCACTAATTATTTGTGTGGTTCATTGCAGGATGCCACCGCAAATGACATCCCACAACAGACTTTTGATGTGAAAGGTTATCCAACATTATATTTCAGGTCTGCAACTGGAGATCTGTTGCCATACGATGGAGATAGGACTAAGCAAGCTATAATTGATTTCATTCAGAAGTACCGAGTTTCAGTTTCTGAACAGGATTCATCCAGAAAGGACGAACTCTAAAGCATGTAACGGAATTTCCCATATGAAAGAAGGCATGTATACCTTAAAGGCATCTCTAAATATGAGCTACAATGCCGGTGTTAATATTAGTATTTCCTTTGTTGTGCAGGTAGGACTAGGGCAACATCATCGTCATTTTCTTCGAGTTTCACTCTCGAAAACAAAGGGATGAGTTTTGGTGGATAATTGGACGATTTCAGCTTTAGCTCGAGACGACTTAAGTAGAAAGGAAGACTTGGACCCCGTACCTGCTTCTCTCCTTTGCTGATGCTGAGATTTAGTTTTTCGCCTTCAATCTAGAATAAGCTTTCCGGTTATAGCAAGTGGGAGGAAATATCATATAAACCCGTGACCAAAACATTTTCGGATTTTTAGATTATTGCATAGATTCTGTAGTGACAGTTTTGTGGCTGTAGAGCAATTCGGTAATTTAGTTAGACTTACAGGTTCATGATATCAAATATTATGTTTCACTTGGCTTGCATAAGTTATTACATGGGAGGACACTGTTTTTGATATGCTAACAAGTAACAACCCAACCCTCTCTCATTGTGTGTTGTAGAAAGAGCAGATGAACAATAACTACACACTGACACAGATGGCTAAAGTTTGACGTTCTTTAGTTCAAATTAAATCAGATCAATTATATAACAAAGTGGTTATTAATTACATATCGAGTATACTTTGATAGTCATATTCTGCATTTAACATCAATTTTTTATGTTGTATTGGGTTCTAACTTTTCATATCTTTACTTCTACCTATATATATATATATTATATATATATATAATATATATATATATATATAATCGTATTTTATACTCATAAATAGTGGTTAATAACGCTGCTGCATTAAATTTTATAAAGTAAAAAATTGCTCTTCAACTAATAAAATTACTAACTTATTCAAAATTTTAAATTATATTTAACTAATAAGTTAGTTTAATTTAAAAAAAAATAAAGTAGTGATTTGTAAATTTTGTTCTTATTATAATATATTTTAAAGCATGAAAAATTATTTATTATATGCACGTAAGACAGCGTGCCAAACGACTAGTACTATTATAAGAGAAGAGGATTTATAGATACAAAATGATGTTTTTCATGACACTTGTACAAAAAATTATGTTTCACTAAAATACCCTTTAATTCTAATTTACCCACTCTCTTTAGCCACAACCCCTTTAGAATTATTATAATACCACTATAACAAATTATTTATAATCCAAAAATACCCTTCAAATTTTCAACTAATGTTAAATTAACTACTCAATCAAGATCCTTTAGAAAATTAATTCCATGCAATTATATGGACTCAAAAATTAAATTTAGTTTCATTTTATTTAAGCTTATTGTTAACTGAAAAAAAATTAGTATTTGTGTTTGCATGTATATATAATTTTGTTATCAATATACATATATATAAAATGTCAATTTTTAATTTAATTTGAGTAAAATATGTATTAATAGTTAATGCATTAAAAAAATTATCAAATAGATTTTGTGTGTAAATTTATAAGACAATGATAAATTTTAATATAAAAAATAATTTTATTATTTCAATAAAATAAAAATTATTAAAAAAATTATGCGCACAAATAGTGCATCAGACCGTATCTAATATTCAGTAATACATAGAAATAAGTCATTTGAATTTTGTGGTCAAAAAAGTTTTGCAAGGAGCAAACCATACAACCACCACCAACCCTTCCCTGCTTTTCCTTGTCTACAATCTTCTCCAATTTCAACTAACGTCGCATATAACTCGTCAATGTGGAACCAATAGGAGTCGCCAATCGCCATCACATCCATTTTGTTCAAAAACAAGAAGCGCACATCAACCTTCCATCCTTGTCTGCAGATTTTCACGTGACAAGAGACCAAAATCTGAAATCCAAACCACCTTAAGTTATATCTCGCTCGCACGCTCCTCTCCAATTGGCTTCCCTTTCCGCTCTTCAGATAAGGCCTCAAGCAGCATACACAGATATCCAAGGTCAGTCCTTTCTCCTTTTTTTTTCTTAGCTGTTCGAGCTGTGGACTTGTCAACTGGAAGGTCTAATCCTTTCTATTTTTCTCCCTTTTCTTTTTGGTTGATTCTTGATCGTTATAATAAGTGAATTTGCTCGGTTTCATGTCTGCCGCAGTAAGTGTCGTGATTTTACCTCCCGATTTGACCATCTTGTGTTTGATTGCTTTTGTTTTCTTCAGTTTTTCTTGAATTTGTGCCGATCAAGTTAAGTATATCTAAAGATCAATCCTTTTTTCCTCTTTTATTTGGTATCCGTGCCAATGCTTTGACTATGATGTGTCCAACAAGCTCAAAGTTCAATCTTTTCCTGTTTCTCTTAGAGCCCACAAGCTGTATTGTATGTACCTAGAGATGACTTGTACATTTGCGGAACATGTTTAATGACGCTTCTTATTTAAGAGATGAAGTTAATGCATCACCTCGGCTGTTTTGTTCTCCAGTATATTGAACAGGTACTCTGATCATTACAGGAGTGTTGTTATGGCTTCAATGATGCTGAACTCAGTAAACTGCAGTGGTGGTAGCGCTGTGAAATTTGACTATGTGGGTCTGAAGCCACTGAAAGTTCATCAAAATATCCTCCCTATAAGGCCTCATTCAGTCAAAATTTCACCTCGTATGCTCACAGTAAGGGCAGGTGAGACTCGCGAAAATGGGCCACTTAAGAAGATGGGAATGACTGATGCGGAATGTGAGGCTGCTGTAGTTGCAGGGAACATCCCTGAAGCACCTCCTGTGCCCCCAAAACCAGCTGCACCGGCTGGCACCCCGGTTGCCTCTTCCCTTGTAAGTTCGCATATTATATGAATTTGGAAAGTGAATGCATTTTTGATTGGTTTATGATGGCATCTCTAAATATATGGGGTGCTTGTTGATCTAAAGCTTCTGCTTGCTTTATATTTTGTCGTGAATGATTCATAAAAACTTCAGAAAACTGGTAAACAGTTGCAGTCTTTTTAAAAATTTCAAGATTAAGAATTTTTTGTTCTGATAAGAAGAGTGTGTATTTGGTGTCTGGAAAATAATTTGCATCATGCCAGTGGCTATTCAGAATTGTAATATTTTAATTTTTGACTTCCAACTTTTAATGCTTTTATTGAAATGCATCATTTTTGAATAATTTGCTCCAACAATTTCTTTAGTTATATGGTGTAAGTCCGTACATTGAACACTCAGTATGATCTCCATAATTAAAATTTTGTAACGATATTGTCTTTTTAATGTTCTTGATAGCGACTCAGTAGACGACCGCGTCGGAATCGTAGGACACCAGCACTGAGGGCTGCCTTCCAAGAAACTACTCTAAGCCCTGCAAACCTGGTCTATCCACTTTTCATTCACGAAGGTGAATTGAGACTCCTTGTCGTACCCCCCAAAAATTTACAGTAAACTTTTTGTGATTTATTTTCTATTTCCATGTGCTTGGTTAAGGTCTCATATTACAATATATTCAGGAGAAGAAGATACTCCAATTGGAGCAATGCCTGGATGCTATAGGCTTGGGTGGAGACATGGACTTGTGGAAGAGGTTGTTGCCTACTTGCTGGTCCTTTTGTCTTTTAAAGCATGACTTCCATTGAAACCAAACTTTGCTTGATTGTGCTTGTTCTTTTACTAGATTATACATAAGTTTCATCAATAATTTATCAACAACTTGTACTCTGGCAATTATCAATTAATTGGTGATCAGTTGTACTGATTCTCCGGGAAATACAAAGGAGATCCGAGTTTGTATTACAGCAGGTTATATGGAGAGATAATTTCTTTTGCATTTTATTCAGTAACATTTTAAGTGCAAAAATACAAAACTTTAACTGTCATGCATGCCAAATGATCTCAGCTATTGATAATTGACCAAACCTTTTATAATCTTAAGCTTTACCAAGCAGGAATCCAGGTTATGAAGCAATAATGAAGGTAAACGGATATTAATTTTGCATACTCTTCATTGACAAATGCCTGTCATGGTGATATGGCTTTTGACTGGTGTTTAAACTTTGGCAACTGAAATAAACAAAATATATGTGATAAAGATAATTTCCATAAATTGTTGTCAGTGATTGTTTCGTAATTATTACATGTGAATGTGTTAAGTAGTCCTCAATGGTTTTTAAGCTAGTTTCTGAATAAGCTTATCCAATGCAGGTCTCCAAAGCTCGTGATGTTGGTGTTAAAGCATTGTGCTATTTCCAAAAGTTCCTGATGGTTTAAAGGTTCTTACTTGAAGTATTTTGGCATTCTGCCTCTATTATTAGCTTAGCGTGGAATAAGTCCTTTTCAAGTTCAGTTCAGGAGCTGATGTGTTTTGTTAATTGGCTTCTGCTCTAGAGTTCTACAGGAGATGAAGCTTACAATGAGAACGGACTAGTGCCTCGAACAATACGGCTGCTTAAAGACAAGTATCCTGATCTTGTATGTTGTTCTTCTCTATGGGTTCTTGTTTGTCTATCTGAGCGCTTTTTCCAAAATTCTATATTGTTCTTGATAGTTTTGACTTGTGCTCCTTGTAGGTTATCTATACTGATGTTGCTTTAGATCCATATTCTTCTGACGGGCATGATGGTATTGTCAGAGAAGATGGTAGACATACTTCTTTTAGCAGATGATTTGTGGAAGCTGTCTTTTTCTAGACAAACTTTTGTGAGTTAATTTAAAATATACCTTAACAGAACAAGGATCTGGTCTTTCATTTTAGAATTTCTTTTATGGTAGTGCTTCTTAGAGTACAGCTGTCCCTTTTTTTACAAAGAAGCTTGTTAACCTATCACCAGTGTATTGCCATAGTTTGATGATGATAGTCCTCTATAAGAATGTATTAACTATAAAAGTCACTGGTATAAAGAACTTTGTTGCTCAGAGAGACCATGACATCAATGCATTCAAAGATATCAGACATAAGAGCATACAGTACACTTCAACAATCGTACTGGGGGTAGATATTTTGCAAGTAAGTCATGGAAGACGTCTTGTTCTTTGAATTCTTATAGGATAAGGAACACCTAAAAACAAATGTGAGACCTCTATGTAATTCAAGAAAGTCATAGCATGGGTAAGTTTCATAATATACTTTTAGCTTCCCATGAGATCTTAGCAGTTGGCTTTTCAGGTTGAGTTTTCTTTTCTTCTGAACAATATCAGTAAGTCTCTTTCCTTTTTTGCTTGTACAGTGCAATTTATTTGAGATAAATGGTTTGTGTAACACAAGCTTTGAGAGGACTTGTATGAGCATGTCAGTGTCATATGCATGTTATTTGTAAAATATGGAGTGATCTAGTGACCCTTTCTGTATGACTCTTTTTTATGTCAATGATTTTCTTTCTGAATAAGAATTGCAAAATTGATAGGTAGCTATAGTTTTGATATGAGATAGCACTTGAGGTAACATTTATAATTTCTGAATATATTGCAGGAGTTATAATGAATGATGAAACTGTGCATCAATTGTGTAAGCAGGCGGTTGCCCAGGTAATTGCAGATCGGACTTTGCCAGAGAGGAACTAAGTTTGTCTCCTAGAACAGCTTTTCCAGAATGCTTGATTTTGATGTTCAGCTTTTGTCATGTAACTAGCATATGAATACTCTGATGGAATAGATAGTCCAATGCTTCTGAGGTTTCTTATTTGTATTTCTGTGGAAATTGGCATGCCAAACAAGTCTGTGATCTGATTGCCTGGTGGACTTCCATTCGTAGGCAAGAGCTGGAGCAGATGTGGTGAGTCCCAGTGATATGATGGATGGTCGTGTAGGAGCTATTAGAGCAGCTCTTGATGCTGAGGGCTTTCAGCATGTCTCCATTATGGCCTATACTGCCAAGTACACTATTCCTGCTTTTTTAAAACATTTGGTTTTGCAACATGCTTAATTGCACTTCTGTAGCATCCCACCCTGGTTTACGTGATTCACTCTTTTCAAAATGGGTGTATATTTCAGGTACGCAAGTTCGTTTTATGGTCCTTTCCGAGAAGCGTTAGACTCAAATCCACGTTTTGGAGACAAGAAACGTATATCACTTGTCAACCTAATCTTAAGTCTGTAGACTATTCTTTTTATGATATTGTTTGTGCTAACGAAGCTCACTTTTGTATGAACATACTTGAAATAGGTATCAGATGAATCCTGCAAATTATAGGGAAGCCCTGGTCGAAACTCGTGAGGATGAGTCTGAAGGAGCTGATATTCTTTTGGTTAGTTCGATTTTCTTGGTGATACTAACCTTATTCTGAGAGTGGAACCTAATGTTTGCTGGTGATACTTGGATAATAGGTGAAGCCAGGTCTACCTTACTTGGATATTATAAGGCTTCTACGGGATAACTCTCCTTTGCCCATTGCTGCATATCAGGTACTTAACATTAATGAAACTTGAAAATGAAAAACTCAGCCTGATTTGAACTTTTAAAATGCACAGAACCTCAAAGATCATGGGCAGGTTTGTAATGATAGAGAATGGTATGTTGAAATGAAAACTAGGATGTGGAAGTTTTAGACGGCTCCACACTCAATCTTGTTTCTTCTCCAGATTATATCTTATCTCCGAAATCTTGTCCAAATCTCTGATGGCAGCTTATTTTTTTGAGTTTAAGTTTCAGTTTGTAAGTCATGGCAGAGGAGTGAAAATGCCGCAAAGTTTGAGTAATGGAATAAATAATCTACAAAAATAGCATATTTATTCGGCTTGCATTTCTTTCTGCTGTTCCTAGGTTTCGGGTGAATACTCCATGATTAAGGCTGGAGGTGTTCTTAAAATGATTGATGAAGAGAGAGTCATGATGGAGTCATTGATGTGTCTTCGACGAGCAGGTGCTGACATCATTCTCACATATTTTGCTTTGCAAGCTGCTAGATGCTTATGTGGAGAGAAGAGGTGAGATGTATGCGTTGAATTGAACTTTGTTACGGTGTAGAATTTTTTGACAGTCGTATAGATACCGTGTGTACTTGACCACGAAACTACATTATTGATGATGGAATAAAATGCAGAGTTCTTCATGTATTGTTTTGCCCTTATCCAATTCCATAAAACTGTGTGCTTGAAAAACACTAAATTCAGCAAAACAATAGCTCATTGCTGGATTAATAAGTCGTGTTGCGTCCTACTTCATTGGCCTTTTAGGTATATCCAAATTCCTACAGATGTACTTCTTGCTACTACTGATTTAAGTTGTATTTGGATCGAATGATTTGAAACTAAAATTATAGATGAAACCAGATTAAGTAGATTATAAGAATAACTCAATGATTGCTAAAGTATCTCAATTCCACAGCAAGTTAAAACTTTCCAAACAAGTGCAAGTAGATTGCTATTATTGGAAATTCTCAGCTCTTTATCTAAACCCAAGTTAGTAGATTTCTTTTCGACTTACTTGAACTTGGAAACCTTGGGTTGAAGTTAATTCTAACGTTCACATAAAAAGTCGATTCTATCCTTTGTTAGATGCAATTATTTCTTTTACCACCATAAGACTACAGAACTACACTTGGAAATCGATGTGAGAATTACTGCATCGCTGGTATCCAGATGAACCAAAAAAAGAATAAATAAATACTCTAATGCTTCTCCCTCTGTTCTGATACATAGACAAACTAAGTTAATGCTTTTGTACCATACTTGATCCACTCCACATGGGTGGAGGGGTCTGGGTGTGGGTATAAAATTTTACCCATTTCCACTTTGCCTTTTTCCTAAATAACAAAAATTTTAGTTTTATGCACATCTTCAGTCTTGATGAAACCCGTTGATTGAGATGTCTCGAAGCCTGTTGATTGAGATATCCCGCTCATGTAGATATCTTTCAGCAATGGCGGCATGAGCTGCTGCGCCAACAGGAAGGGCATCTTCGTCGATTATGAAATGTGGGGAATGGGGTGAGTGCACTGAACCTAGTGTCTCGTTCTTGATGCCTATGTAGAAGAAGGCTGCTGGGATCACTTCCGAGTAGAACGAGAAGTCCTCTGCTCCCATTATGGGCTGGACAACTCGGAAGTTTGTGGGTCCCACCAGATCAACTGTGGCCCTCTTCACATGTTCGTACATCTGTTCATCGTTCACCATTGGCGGGTAGATCGTGTCTGCATTCTCAAAGAAGTCGACTGTTGCTGAGCATTTGTAGACCTTAGCTTGTGATACAATGACCTGTTTTTACCGTGTTCAAGGTTTCTCATCAATGTTCCTGATGTAGAAGCAGCAGTTATGAATAGGTTGGATGAGGTCGAAGGACTAACCTCTTCTATTCGTTTGAGAAGGTGTCGGAAACTTGTATTTGAAAAAGCCCTCAAGGTGCCACCAAATTCAACCCCCTTTGGTATGGCATCATGATCATCTCCAGTGTTCAAGAAAGTTACTGAGACCACCTGGCAAATTAAAAAGGAAACCGAATAGTAGTTAGGTTGATTTTGCTTGGCATCTTATCAACGGACAGTTAAAGGTGAACAAACTCATCACATGGCGGATCTGGCCAAATAATTACCAGGCAACCTTGGGAGCTAATATTGGACGTTATCTCATAAGAAATGGAAGCTGAGTTAGATGCAGTGTAACCCACCTGAGAGTCCAAAGGATTTGACTCACGAGACACGATGCCCTGTAAACTGATGACGGCTGCTGAGGCAGCCAATACAGGGTTGCCGGAGTGATGGAGATTCCCACACCCATCCCATTCACTAGTTATAACAGCCTTGAAGAAGCCGCAACCAGCAAGTAGAGGACCAGATCTTGACCCGATCACAGCAGTAGGAAGCAGGTGTGATATGTGCACTGCAAAGATGGCCTCAATGTCTTCAAGAGCACCCTCTCCGATCATTCGTTTTGCACCATTCCCGGCTTCCTCCGCTGGCTGAAATAACAGTACCACTGTCCCCTATCATGACAAGAGTCAAGAAATATTAGTATTATACTATAAAGCAAAGAGCTACAGTAGCTGATCTGGTGTCTATATTCAACAGACTTAAATATAGTCCAGAAACATAATCCTTTGATGACTGTGACTTTCTATCTCACTTAAGTACAATTCCAATATTAATTCCCGGTTATTATCATGAAATATACGCGGTTTCGCGTAGACAAGTGGCCCGGAAAGTTAAAGTTGCATCCAAACCCAACTCGGTATGAATCCTTAGTGTGGAGAAAATGACCTCAAAAGGACACATACAAGTTGGCCAGACAAGGTGCACGCCTCGCGCTAACAGGATTTTCAAGTAACATGACACATCAGTTTGATAGACATTGGAAAGTGAAACCGACATCAATGGCATAGAACCGCCACCCACATACGCGTACCATGCAATCCAACATGATGACAAATATGTACAGCCTAAGTCCGACCCGGAAAAGTAGCTCAATAGATCATTCAAGAGTCACGTCTCAGCTCAACAAAGGCATCTTTAAATAAAAATCACCAGCTATTCTTTTCAAAGGATGTTTGTATTCAAGTCCTGGTTACAGATACCTCTAGCTTTCATCTCATTTGGGGAAAAGGTGTCATGTCTGTAGTGGTTTTTCTGTATATGCCCCCCACTATAGACTTAACATGAGAAAAGATGTGAAAGAGAAATCCTAAAATTCTTAGCTGCATATGATGCTAATGTTCCCTGCAAGTGGTTGGATGTAATTGTTGACAAATACTAAGAAATTCCCCACAACCTCAAACAATCAGTAGTATGGATCATTTTACTGCTCTATCTTATACATCGTGTGATTTGTTTTCTTTTCCCACGGATTTTGATATTTTGCTTGATACAGCAAGTGGCTATTCTCGCGGTGGCTCCTACCAATACACAATTGACAAAACTGGTAATTTATTGGGGCCATTGAAAAGTTAAATTGTCGCCTCCTATGAAAGCGTCTTCCATTACACCTTAAAAAATCTATTAACATATACTATTATGAGCTTAATTCCAGTCTACTATTAGGGAGAAATGTCTTCAGGCTTGCCTATTAGGGGGACCGTGAACAAAAGGTTTTGTTTGCACTTACAGCTCAGTTGAAACTCTAAACACCATTTCCCCACATTCGGCGCGTAGTACTGATTATAGCAGTAAGTGAAACATCCATCTGATGTAAACGCTGGAAAGAAAAAGACATGCTGCAATACAGTTGTTGTACCTAGTAATTGACTTTGATATTACCTCTAGACTGAAGTTGAGCTGATAAAACCAACTATGTAATAACCCACCGAGCTACCCGATTTAAGTTTTCACGTCAAGTTAAACCACAAAAGTTTTATGCACTAAAGGATCTGTTTGGTGATGTACTGATGCTGTTCCACACAAAGTTATTCTATTCACCCTTGTAAAATTAAGCAAACACTTAATGAAGTGCTGAGAATAGGCTTTCTCTTACTACATGTAAAATAGTCCAAGATTCTACAAAAATCAGAGAGAAAATCCACTCAGTTCACCTCTACTCAGAGGAATAATGTCTCTTGAATCATGATTCTTGTTTTCATCACAAAACACACAAGCTTAGCAGAACTAATTGGCAGAATAAAAAAATTAAATATCTGCAACTTGCACCAACCATTATTCCAGAACCTCATTAAGCATCAAGATAACATTAGCTTTAGCTACAAAAATGTGTGCGTTAAATCGACGTAGTGACTAAACGAACCTACCTTCAAATAGTGCTCGCGCGCTTTCAAGATCCTAGCTGCACCGAGGAGCATAGCCACATGAGCGTCGTGACCACAGGCGTGCATCTTGCCTGCATTTTTACTTTTATGATCCCATTCAACAGCTTCCTGTCAAGACATTAAAGAAGGTCAAATTCCAACCATTTCTTTTTAACAGTCTTTCAAGCCAACCACCCTTTATTGCAAACAAGAACAAGGTTTTAGTACAACTTATAAAAACATTGATGAACTAAATTAGGGAACCACAAACATCGAAAGCAATGTCCTCTTATTTCCTTATGGTCCCCCCTCCCCAACTGAGACACTTAATTATCAATGTGCATACAAAACGAATCAATTAATACAGAAAACCGCATAAAATTTGAAGAGATAAAAAGGTAAAACTGTAAAACCTGAATGGGCAAGGCATCCATATCAGCCCTGATCGCCACGAAAGGCGGTTTACCCCAACCAATGGCTCTGATCCCTGTTTTTTCAATGGGAAACGGTACCTTACATCCAGTTCGTCCAATTCCCGGCGGATGACCCGGCTGGTCTCGTGTTCCTCCCCCCAATTCCGGGTTCTCGTGGATCCTCTCTCGGATGGATTTTACCCATTTCACGTTCTCGGGTTTCTTGGCGATTTTCAAGATTTCTTCAGAGCACGCCCTGCTCCACACGCTGGAGTCCGTGTCGAAACTGGGTACTAAAGACTTCTTCTGCCCAGATGAAGAGGAGCAGTTCTTGGATTCCCGAGCTGGTTTTCCCAGCGTTTAGCGGTCAAAGTATGAAAGATCATGATCAGAGACTCGTGATTGGGCGACTTTTGGCTGGTGTTGTTGGATGATCAATGCTAGAAACAGTGAGCAAAATGGACATAACAAGATGCAAAAAAGGTGATTTCTTTTGAAAATTCTTCATTGTTGTTAGTATTGGATTAGATTATTGTGGAGAGCCAAGTAAGAAGGAGCCTTTTTTGGAGTTTTTTTATGGAGGTGAAATGGAGAGAATGAGTGTTCAAAAAGGAGGGGGTAGGGTTGGGGTGGTGGGGTGGGGGTTGGGGGGCTGGGGAGCGCTGTAAGAGAGGGAAACAACACGTGGTTTAACGAGAGTGAGATATATTGTCATGTTTATTTGTTCAGAAGCTGTTTTTGATTTTAGTTGTAGAAAGAAGCAGATGAGTGGGCCCCTCCATTTTCTAGGGTTAAAAATAGTTAAGCTGCAGTACGACCTTTCCTTTCCAACTTCCCAATACCCCCAAATTCCAATTTCCCATTTTTCTTTTTCTTATTTTCACACGTGACGTATAATCTTTCTGCACTTCGACAATCAAATCAGTAAGCGGAACTCTCGAAAACTCATTTATGAACTCTTTGCTAAACAAAAGATTGGATATGTACTAGGTACTTTTACTTTTTCAAGACTAATAATGCATATTCGCTCAATTAAAATTCTAAATATATGTTTCATATGTACGTACTAACTCAGAAAACGACACGTCTCTATAGAAAAAGAAATACAAATATTAGGCATACTAAGTTCAAGTACAATCGACATCAACTTTAATACACAATCAAGTATATATAGCGCATCATCATAGGTACGCATAGGGACAAAGTCGCATGTTCTTATGGTTTTGTACGAAATTTATATGGCCTGCATTTAATAATTGTGTGCTGATAAAAATTTTAAATTCTTCAAAGTAGTAAGTAGTTTATTAACTAATTTATATATACGGGTATTATTAACCTACGTTTATCGCAACCTTATTTATTATAATTAATAATTGAGGGGTTGGGGTAAAAAAGGAATAGAGTTGAAAATTGGGATGTTGATTGTAGTAATGGTGGGAGGTTCATTTTCCATCACAAAATACCAATGGGGAGAGAAGAGAACTGCAATTTGATGATATCCTTTGCCTGTCAATTTGAAAGGGATTGGTATTAATTATGACATTTCAATTAGGTTGAAGGGCTAGGGTTTGTTTAGGTGTTTTCAAGGATTTTTAAAATAGGGATAATTATACCGTCTTATTGAGATTTTGTGCAATTATACATCAATTTTTTATAGTTTGGATACCTTTACTCTCTAACCTTCAACAATGAATCCCCTATCAATCAAAATTTACAGAATTTGTTGACAGTAAAATTAAATAAAAGTTTATATTTACTCTAATCGACTTATTATAGATCAAATAAATATTTTTTAACCAAACTACTCTAATAAGAGTGAAACTGTACATCCTCACATGTACTAGCGCGTTTGAAGCTGTATAAGTGTAATTTGACTGTAAAAAGATTATTTGACCTGCAATAAGTCAGTAATAAGTCAAATGGGATAAATATGAATTTTCATTCAAATTTTCTTGCTACTATCAACAAATTCAGTGAATTTTAACTAATGAAAGAATCTATTTTGTTGAATGAAAACAAACACTAAGGGTATTTGTTTGACAACTTTTGCTTGTGAATTATTTAAACTAAACAATTTAAGATAAAAACTATAAACAACACCCTATCAATTTCCACAATTTATTGATAAATTATAAATATCAAGTTATTTTTTTAAATCTCCAATATCATAGTTTCTTTTTACTTTTAACTTTTATTTTTCCCGTAAAAAAACTTTTATTTTCAAACATTCACAACTTTTACTAGTACTTAAATAAAAGTAAAAGCTACTGCAAACACTGCTTTAATATAAAGATGTTGACCCTTTTCTAATAGTGGAAAGTAGGGTGCTTGATTCAATCACAATGTTTTATTTCTTTTAAGGAAAAGTTGAATGTATCTTTTTTCATATTATTGTGATTTTTTTCCTTATATATCATAATGAATGATGCCACGGTCAAAATAAAATAAAATAACACAAAAATGAGCTATTTCAAGTCCTATCCCTATAAATGCATCCAACTAACTCATAAATGCTCATAACTATCACCTCTCTCACTTTAAAAAATTTTAGTTCGAATTTGACTCACTCAAATTTGAATTAATATATGACAAGTACAATAAACTTGACGTTGGATTGATATACAGTTTAAAAAAAATGACTAATCATAAAGCAAGTGTTGATTTAGTTAGATCAAACTTGACCCATACAAGATTTTTCACATTACTT
The DNA here is from genome assembly GCA_034509725.1 of Sesamum angolense. Taxonomy (NCBI): domain Eukaryota; kingdom Viridiplantae; phylum Streptophyta; class Magnoliopsida; order Lamiales; family Pedaliaceae; genus Sesamum; species Sesamum angolense. The sequence goes on from JACGWL010000012.1 coordinate 12,906,940, forward strand.
CTCTCCATTTAATTAATATATGCTAAATAGATAAAAAAAAAAAATGCGCGTGATCAGTTTAATTGAGTGCATATTTTTTTTTTTATTTTGTTCTTAATATACAAATTTATTACAGAACGAAATTATTAAATCGGATTCATACCACACTAAAATTATTATTTTTTATATTTACAAAACTAAAATTATAATTTCCTCCGAACATACTATACACTCTTTAGAAGGGTCTTTGGTATGGACAAGCAAACTACACGTAGTTGAAATAATGTACAAGAAAATTCTTTATTCTTTTGAACTTTTTTAATAATGTGTTGCACACGTGTCCACAATAACTATACACACTCACTCATGTACGTATATACGTATAGAGGATCATTAAAAAAATGGATAATTACACTCCCCTCCCTTGAGAGTTTAGTATAATTACACGTAAATTTTCTGTAATTTGAAAAATTATATCTAGCACCCCTTGAAGTTCGCTTCCATCTAACAAACTAGTCCCTCTGTCAATCAAAATTCACTAAATTTTCTAATATTATCAAAAAAAAAATGAAAATTAATATATACCATCATCGATTGACTTTTACTGATTTTTTGTAGATTAAATAATTTTTTTGAACTAAACTATTCTTGTAATGGTGGAGATATGCATCCCCATATGCATTAAATGCGTGAAAAACGTATAAGGGTAATTTGGTTACAAAAAGATTTATTTTACCTGCAATAAGTTAGTAATAAGTCAATCGGAGGTAAATATTTTTTTATTAATATTAGAAAATTCGTGAATTTTGAGTAACGAATGAACTAATTTGTTAGATGGAAGTAAACTTTAGGGTGCTAGATGTAACTCTAAAAATAGTCAATTATTATAAAAAAAAAAATATATAATATATAATATATATATATATATATATATATATAATTAGCACATGGTGTTTAATTTGTTTAGGTAGTGGACTAGTTAGGTATCAAATTCGCAGTCACGTCCAAATAATTTAAAAAAAGAATAATAAATAATAAATAATACTAACAAATATTTGAATTGTGATTACGCAACATTTAATTAATTTGGTGCTTTTTCTCTTTTACACGAATAAAAAAAATTAGGTTAGGTACGTGCGATTTATCAATGTATGTACTATAGTAATGTTTTGGGCGTGACCAATTCATGCTTACCTTTACAAATTACAATCTTTACCAACTATATAATTATATATTAGCTTTTATTTTGTTTTCGGTATACTTTCAAGAAATTGATACATCAAAAATATTAATCCCACTTTATATATAAAAAGTAAAAGAAGCAGCGAAAGATATACTTTTTCCGTCATGTGATATTACAAAAGAGCAAATTACTCCCCTATGAAAAATAAAATAGCAATTTACCCGTCTGTATTTTCAAAATATAGCAATTCACATCCCTATGCTTTTAAAATTGAAGCAATTACCTCTTTAAACAGGGAGGTAAATTGTTTTGTTTTAAAAAATATAGGGGATAAATTGCTATGTATTTTTCATAGGGGGGTAATTTGCTCATTTCCAATATCACAACTCACAGGGGGTAAATTGCTATTCACCCTTCTTTCTTTCCAGTGACAATATTCGAAAGTAATATTTTGTTATAATTACACCCTTTCGGGTTTAAAGCACGCGCCCATCAACCTTTGAATCGTTTATGTATTCTTTTTACGAATTTCAGCATTTATCATTCAAATTATAATGGAAGGGGGTCAATTATAAATAAAAAATATTTGAAGGAGTGTAAGTATATTATTAAAAAAAATTAAAAAGATATAATTTTATATTTTTCAAAATGATCTAAATCTAATTAACACTGATATATATAACAGTTTCTTGACTCTATATCGTTTGGACTATGACTAGTTTCCTTAGTCATTATTTTTTAATTATTTCACCACTTTTATTTGTTTAGAAAGTCAAATATAAATTGGGTGAGTGAGGGCTGATTCACTAGGCGGACAAGAAAAAGAAGGAAAAGAAAGAAAAAAACTATATTATAAATTTTTGGGTAAATTGCATAACACTCCCCTGTGTTTTAGTGAAATAGCATAAAATCTCCCTGTGTTAATTTAATAGGCAAAAAAACCCCTGTGTTTTATAAAATACAGCAAAAAACCCCCTATCCGTTAAAAAAAACGGAGAGTGGCTCACACTCGCCTTTTGTGCGAGTGGGCTTCACTTTTTGCCTTTTTGATGATTATTTTAAGTATGTAAATGTCCATTTTGCCCTTTCTTTCATATCTAAATACATTTTAAAATTTAAATTGATATACTTATACTATTTTATTTATATATATAATATATATATATATTATATTTAAATTCAAATTATATATTGGGTTCAATATATTACAATAAGTTATATCTATTATGAAAAATATTAATTTAGATATAATAACAAATAAAGAGTATATAATTTTTTGAAAAAATAAAGTTTTTTAATTTAAAACTCAAAATACAAGTTTAATATTATAAAATTATTTTTAAATTAAAAACTTATATGAAATATATTTTAATATAAAAAATACCTAAACATTTTTAAAAATTAAATTTTAAATTTAATACAATACAAATTTAATATACTAAAATTATTTTTAAGTTAAAATAAAATATATAAATAAATTAGAATAGTTTTCTTCTTCTTCTCCGTCGCCGGCCATTAGTGGCCGGCGACGGCACCTGCTGTCGAGGCGACGTCGCGACGGCGCCTGGATTTGGCCACCCCCCTTCCAAAAGGGGGCGGCGGATGGGGGCGACGCGAGGTCGCCCCCTTTGCAGGGCGACGTCCCCCTCTGTACGAGGGGGACGACGTCGCAGGGGCGATGGCGACGGCCTCGCCGTGCGGCAAGGCCGTCGCCGCCTTCAATTTTATATATATATATATATTTTATATAGTTATTATATTTATATATTGTATAGATAGTGTATATATATAAATATATATATAAACTACTTCAGATCTGGACCGTTAATTTTTTTCAATTGAAGATCAATGGTCGTTATAAGAAGGGTATAACGGTCAATTTATTAAAAAAATTAACGCTGTTAGGGTTTACTTGACAGAAGGGGAGAGTATGCAACATTTTAAAAACACAGGGGTTTTTTTGCCTATTTTTTTAACACAGGGGGTTTTTAGCTAAAATTAGAAAACACAGGGGGTTTTATGCAATTTACCCTAATTTTTTTAAATAAATTACAACAACTCCCATAAAATTTAGGGTTAAATACAGTTACCACCCTGAAGTATTCACCCTACATCAATTATTCCTCTAAAGTATTAAACCTTAAAAAAAACCCTGACCTTTGTTTTTAAAGTTTGAAATGCCCATTTTACCCTTAATACATACATATATATATATATATATATATATATATATTTACTTAAACAATTATACAATTAATAAAATCGAAAAGGTTGATAAACTAATAAAAATATAAAATAAATATATATTTATCATATATATTTTTATATATATGATAATTATGTCAATATGGTAATTTTATGCATGTATAAATTTACTTTTAACTTGGTTTGACAAACAAATAAAATTAAAATAAAATGTCACAAGTACTTTAGGATCACAAAATAAAAGGAGCTCGATGAACAAGTGAAATTAGATTAGACAAATAGTGATTTTGGCATTTTAAAATTTACTTTACTTTTTCTTTTTTTAAAAAGCAATTTTTGTAAGGGTAAAATGGGCATTTCAAACTTTTAAAAACAAAGGTCAAGGTTTTTTTTTTAAAGTTTAATACTTCAGGGGGTAATTAATGTAGGATGAATACTTTAGGGGTGGTAGCTGTATTTAACCCTAAAATTTATTATAATTATAAAATATTTTCATTATTTAAAAAATTATAAATTTATCCTAAAATGAACGACGTCTATCAAATACCTCCCGCAAGTATTTGTTAAACGACGATTAATTTCATAAGGCATTTATAAATTTTAAATAACAAACAAATATTTATATTACGACAAACTTTTTGAGAACCCGCAACAATTTACCTTAAAAGTTAACGCAGTACTGGTACTGGTGGAGGTGGTGGGACAGACTGATGAGAATTAACTAGATTTAAGGAAGGAAATGTTTAGTACAATGATTATAGTTCGGGGAGCAGAGCACAATCTACTTTGCAGCATAACCGACGTTTGTAAGTGAAACCACGTCACTCACCACATATTGTTAGAGTGTACATGTGAGTACAATAATCCACGATATTTATATGGGATTACATTAAAATAATGTAGTTTTCTTTTCTTTTTTTTTTAAATAAAGTTGGAGAACGTACATAAATCATGATACGGAGATCTATATTGCACCTTTTTCTCTATTAAATTGAATTACTTATGCAGCGTGAAAGTTAATCATATCTTTAATTAAATAATTTAATATGCATAAAAAGGAAAAATTATGCTCCAATCACCCCTAACCAATTCAACAAATTACGCCCATATGACATGCTTTTTGGTCATTTGGTTCCAAATTTATCAAAAATAAGATAAAAAATTTTATCAATGTGGCTAAAGTATCAATGTGTGTGCTTAATTATTTGATTCCAATTTTATTCGTTATTGTGGTTTTGTCTTGACATATGGATGCTCCACATTAGAACAATAAAATGTTACTTTATGATATTTAATTATTAATTAAATTCAAACCAAAATTCAACATATCTAGAAAAAAGTTTCAAATTAAATTCGTCGAACTATTTTATCTTTTATACTAAGTCATCGAATTTTTATTTATTATTTATTTTTGTGTGTATCTACTTCTCAAGAAAAAATGCAATTTACCCACATGTGATATTGCAAAAGAATAAATTATTCCTATATAAAAACTAAAATAGTAATTTATCCCCTTATGATATTACAAAAGAGCAAATTATTCCCATATGAAAAATAAAATAGCAATTAGTCCCTCTGTGTTTTTCAAAATATAGCAATTTACCTCCTTATATTTTTAAAATTTATATTGATTTTTCATAGGGGGTGATTTGTTGATTTCCTATATCACATGGGAGTAAATTGCTATTCACCCCTACTTCTCATCTAGACTTTACGAAATGTGCAAGTTATCATATTATGATCGGGTTTTGGATAAATTTTCTGTCGAAAAAACATCATCATACACATATGTGATGTTCGTCAGATAAAAAAAAAAAGTGATCATATATAGTAATTACAAATTTCACAAAATTAAAATAATAAATTTAATATATAAAAAATAATAAAATATAAAAACGGACAAGCTACGAGTCGACAAAATATGATATAACATAGAATTCATTGATTAGGACAAAACTCAAGAGAGTGACATCGCAACACCCAAAGGTAACGTCAAAACAGTGAGAAAGCATCGTAATTCGTAATGTTTTCGGCTGAAAATTGCGTCTGCTTGCTCGCGCGTGCTCAGATAAGATATTTAGATATATTACTCTTTTAATTATTTATTATATTTTTTAATTAATGAATTTAGAACAAAAACAAAATTACAAAAAAAGAAATGATGAGACATTAATTAGTGTTAGGATGAAAGGAGGGTCTGAGTTAATAAATGTGCAGCAATGAGAGTGGATGAGGTGTACAAATAAATCAAGCAAATCGACAACATTAGTTAACAAATTAATTACTTCTTTAATAACGACACCACCTCAACTATTTCAACCTTAAGTGCACCACTGACAATGAAATCGCCAATTTATTATTTGGATTTAATGCAATTTATTTTTTTTATATGATATTGTAAACAGGCAAATTATTTATTCTATATATTAAAAATAATAGCAATTTTATTTTTCTGTTTAAGAGGATAAATTGCTTTATTTAAAAAACATAAGGAGATAGTTTTTTTTTTTTTTGGGACACTTAAACTTCTTTTTGAAAATGCGAAATTAAAGTTCTCTTTGATATAGACAAGCGTCTCACATCGGTTGCAGACAAGGAGTTTGAATGGCTTATAAGCCCCAAGACCTCTCTCCCTAGAGAGACGTCTTTTCAAGGACAAACCCGTGAGGCTCATACATAGCCAAAATGGACAATACTTCTCGCAACGGGGCACCGATCAAGTCGCATGTCGCATCGCTCTTAAAGAAATTTTGTAATTACACTTACACCACTTTCAAAAATTTACCAGATAGAAAATCACATACACACTTTTTTTTACCAGATAAATAAAGGGTGTTTTGTATTTGCACACTTATTTTCTATCTAATAAGAATGTATTTGAAATTATACTGAATTTCAGGGGGTGTGAATGTAATTGGCCCTAATATATAAGATTATCCCCGCAATATTTATTGGTTAAAAATGATTAATTTAGCCAAAAAAAATATAATTTAAGTACAAAGTATGTTGAATCATAACATTTAATCCCTTCAATATTTTAAAGTATCACAAATTTGGTCCAAATGAAAAGTTGATCAAATCATAGTCAAACTTTGTATCAGAAATAATTTGCGAATAACATGTGATAAATTCATCAAAATTCTACCGTTATAGTGTAAGAAATTCAACTCATCCCACATTGTACCAAGTTGGTTTAGATGCATTAGGCGAAATAATGTTTAAACACATGCACTTTGACCACTCCTTTCATCCATCTTCTAAACGAGGGACCCACACTACTCATCCACATCCACACCAACACAAAATTAATATTTGATAAATTAATAAAAATTTAAAATTATATATATATCTATGTATTTTATCTCGATTGGGCCAAAGTCTAAATTAATAATTTTGATAAATTAATTTTATAATAATTTTTTCAAAGACCCTTATATAAATTTATGGTCCTTTTAATATTATAAATTAATAATTCTGTAAAATTAAAAATATAATTGGGACAACTTAATAAAATATGATTCTATTTTTTAAGGGATGTATCATATTTAATTAGTCACATTGTACATGAACATCATTTAATTAGTCAATACAATATATATATATATATATATATATATAAGTTTGTTGAATGGACAAAAATCTCTTTAAGTTAATAAAGCATTAATTTATTGATTAATTAATAATTGCACAATTGAGACACTATTAATTAATTTATAGATTTTTTACTTTAAATTTTTGACAAATCGAAGTGTGATGGTTCTAGAATTAATGATTTTGTCAAACTTTGGTGATAGGAGAATCACAACTTTTGGTTTCAGCACATCATTCCAATAATTTTGACTAACAATATATCTAATTTCAAACATTCTTATAAAGTGATCATACATTGAACATTTATTTGATTTTGTCCAATAATATTGCAAATATTACATTATTAACATTTGAGGAAACCAAAAAAAAAAAAAAAGAAATTAAAGTGAAAGAAAATAATTAAAAAAAAGGCTTAATTATTCACATGGCAAATATGGGTGGAAATTAGTGCGGCGCCACCAAAGAAATTGACTAAAAAACTTGGACAACTTTGAAATGTTTGGTGAAAAATGAAGCAGCCCACTCTCTCAGTTCTCTTTTTCATTTCACACCTTCTTCTCTTTCTTATTATTTATTTATTTTTTTTTCTAATTATACATCTCTTATAATTCATCACGTTTATTGAATAATGCGTCAATTGCACATGTCATATAACTCATCACGTTTTTCGGACTGTGCATTATTAATTACAAAACAAGTGCAACGTGTTTTGTAATTGATACCTAATTTTATTTGAGTTGAAATGTTATAACTTTGCACATGTCATATAACTCATCACGTTTTTCGGACTGTGCATTATTTATTACAAAACAAGTGCAACGTGTTTTGTAATTGATACCTAATTTTATTTGAGTTGAAATGTTATAACTTTTGACTGTGGAATTTTGGATTTATTTTTTGACATTAAATGCTTCGATTAAGTTAAATGAAACTTCTATTTTTTGATTCTTTTACTATCTAATTTGTCAATTTGACCAGACCAATTTCAAGTTTAATTCATTTTAAAATTCAATTCGCTTAATTCATCGTAATTTTGTGAATGCTCCAATAAAATTTGATGTAAATGGTTGTGCGAGGACTAACGACTAATTCGTAAATATTTCTATAAAGGATATATGATCCTTAGGTGCACCTTGACCCATGTCCATTTCTTGAATTAATTTGTAGCAGATCAAACTCTGATTACATTGAATTCCTGCATTAAACGAAGGAGAATGATTGGGAATAATTGAGGGTGTATTGGGCTACGTCCTATGCTACTAACTATACGCAGCCCAAGCCCAACACTACTTTATAGGGCATAGGTAGCTAGTGCAACCAATCAAAATAAATGAAAATAATACAAGAAAGCGGCATCTTCCGACACATTCTGCCAACGACCAGGCCTCGCTCAATTTATAAGGTTAAACTCTCAACTTAAGTTCGTTTGAGTAAAACGCCCTAAACAACATGCTCAATAATTTTATCGATATAAGGTAGTTTAGTTCGAAAAATATTTTTGATCTATAATAAGTTACTAATAAATTGATTAAGGGTATATATTAATTTTTATTTAATTTTTCTATCAATAGTGACAAATTTAGTGAATTTTGATTAACAGAATGATTTAATTTGTTAGACGGAATCAAACATCATAAGTGTTAAATGTAATTTTTCAAATCATAAAGAGTCTAACTGTAATTATATCAAATCTCAAGGGAGGGAGTGTAATTATCCCATATTTTTTTTATCAAAATTTTTTTGTGTGTCAATTTTCTTAGTATATGAATTCATTTGGACAACCTTAAAAGTCCAGATTAGCCGACCAAGTGAGCATTAACAGCAGGATGACAGGGGACGCTCCTCCCCAATGATTTGGGCGGGAATAAGATCACATTCATGTTCAAAATAATAATTACTTCTATTAAATAAATATTCATAGAAAAGCTGAAAAGTGGTCTCATTCTTGAATTTGAAAACAATCACATGCTCTGCTCTGCTCGATCATCTATCTCATTACACATTACATAATTGCTACAGTTTATCGTGTGTTCTTGTCTGGAATTCTTGCTGTTACTCTACAGATCCTTTTCAAGATTCAATTTTCATTGGAAAATCCGAAAACCCAGATATAAATCTATCTCTTTTACAAGATTACTTTTGACAGAGGTGTCAAGATTGGATTTTTCGTACTGGGATTATTTGAATCTTCATCCCAGGTAAGGTTTCTGTTGTTAGCAACTGTTCCATTTATCTTTTTTTCTTTTTCCAAAATGATTTATGGGTTTCTGGATTTTATTTTCTGTTTTTGTTTGTTTTTTCTTATTTCTGTGGAGCTGCCTGTCCTAACCTCACATTTTAACATATTTGTGATATTTGTGGTTTAGTTGTTCAAAAGGAAAACACATAAAAAAAAAAAAAAAAAAATAAATAAATAATAAAAAAAATAAAAAAAGAAGGAAATACCTTAGTTTTAAAGAAAGCTTCTGGTGGGAATGTTAGCTTGATTTCCTTTTTTAAAATTGTTGAGAAAAAAGAAGTTTTAAAATTGTTGTGTTGGATGTTAGTGAGTTGGATTGGAAGCAAAGACTGCAGCAGTGGCAATCCAATTCCCTTTCTTGAAGATTGATTCAATTAGTTCTATTTCTAGTTCATGCTCTTCTATTTGCAATTTGCATTTGGCTGTAACTTCAGTAGGAGGTTTAATTTAATGTTTTCGGGTGTTGGTTTCGTTATCGTTTTGAAGTATAGTTATGTTTGCAGATGAATGTTTGAGTAAGATTGTAATGTTGGGGACACATTGAACTGGAAATTAAGATGGAAAAGAAGAAATGGCTATGAAGAAAACCTCTGAGAGGAGTCCCGGTGAAAGTGAGAGTTCGGGATCATTTTCTTCGAATTCTGAGAGATACTCTGATGAACAGGTTGATAAATGTCTCTCCTCATATTCTGAGTCTTTATGTTCTGTTTCGTGCATGTTGGTCGAATCCGTTTGCATCAAAGTATTATTTGTGGTTTGAAGGCGGAACTAGTTTCTATGTCTTGTTGCTCTAAGTGCTTGAATCTGTGTTCTTCGAAATTGTTTCATCATTCGCTTGAATTTATCATGCTAATTTTGTGATAGTTCCCTGCTTCGTAGTAGGGAAAATGGTGGTAAGTAGTAAGAACATTGAATGCGTTAGTAAGCTTAATTCATCCTGATATATGTATGTATGCATGATATGCGTGTGATTGCTTCAGAACTCAATAACTATGATGCTTATTCAGAAACATGATAAGTGTTGCCTGGGAGACGAAAGACGAGTAATATTATTTGCTAACATTCATAAAGGGGAGTGATATCATGGTTCTTTAACGTTAGGATTTTCAGAGTTGGGTTTCTGTGAAACTCAAAATTTTTCAGGTTCAAAAATTTGGCAGCTGTTTAGTTCTCTGAGGGCGCGCGCTTTGAAATGCTTAGTGACAAATTGACGAAGCGAAAAATCTGTACACGTTGGGTGCTTTTACCGTATTTTATTGATATCCCCCTTCGTTTGTTTTTGTTGGAGCAGGATGCCTTGAGAGAATCCGCTAATGATAGTACACAATCGCCAGAAGTCACATCTAAAGCTTCAATGACTGATGATGGAGTGAAGGAAAGTATGAAGAGTCTAACGGAAAAGCTATCAGCTGCTCTTGTTAACGTCAGCTGCTAAAGAAACTAGTTAACAGCATGCTAAAGTTGCTGAAGAAGCTGTAGCTGGTAATCATCTTGCAACTTTGGTGCCGTTTGTTGTTTACTTCCCTAATTGAATCATGCTGCGGAACAATTTTACTGGGACCGTTTTTGTTTTTTCTTCCTAATTTGTTCCCTTTTCGAACAATACAATACTGTTTTAACAACTTATTTCGCATAACAGGCTGGGAAAAGGCAGAAAATGAAGTCGCCTTGCTGAAGCAGCAGGTTGAGGTAGCGGTGCAGCAGAACGTCAACCTGGAAGTTCGAGTCAGCCATCTTGATGGTGCCCTCAAGGAATGCGTCAGACAACTGAGACAAGCAAGGGATGAGCAGGAGAAGCGAATCTCGGATGCTATAGCTGAGAAACCACAGACTGGGAATCCACAAAGGCTGAACTTGAGAAGCAAATCATTGAGCTCCAGGCCCCAGCAGAAGCTGCCAGAACTGAAAGTCCTGCTATTATTGATCGCAAATCGCTCCTTATTCTTGAGACTTTGGAGAAAGAGAACTCATTCCTGAAGCAAGAGCTCAAGTCTCGCTGTAAGGAGTTAGAACTTATGACCATTGAGAGGGATTTAAGTACACAAGCAGCAGAATCTGCTAGCAAGCTGCAATTAGAGAGCATAAAAAAGGTTGCTAAGCTTGAGGCTGAGTGTCGAAAGCTTCAATCTGTTGCTCGAAAATCATCTCCTGTCAACAATCCGAAGTCTTCTGCAGCTTCCTCTTTCTATGCTGAATCTCTAACAGATAGTCACTCAGACAGTGGGGAGAGGCTGAACTCAGTAGACAGTGATACTCGCAGGATTAGAAACGTCGACACAAATGGGTCTGAAGCAAGCTGCTCTGACTCGTGGGCGTCAGCCTTAATCGCAGAGCTTGATCAATTCAAAAACGGAAAGACCTTGCCTAAAAGTCTAGCAGCCGGCTCTGCTGAAATTGATATGATGGATGATTTTCTGGAGATGGAGCGTCTTGCTGCTTTACCTGAGACTAAGGGCAAAGCCCTGTTAACTCCATCCGAATTCACTTCTGGAGAATCGAGTTCTATGGATAGCACATCAAGGCTGAGCTTGATTCAATGATTGAACGAGTGGCTGAATTGGAAAAGAAGTTGGAGAGGATAGAAGCTGAGAAAATAGAACTCGAGACAGCTTTAGACCAAAGTCGAGGTTCCCTCAAAGCAGCAGAGAGTAGAATGTCTGAAACCGAAACCAAGTTGGACGAGCTGCAAAAGGAGCTCACCGCGGTAACTAAGGCCAAGGAGTTGCTTGAATCTCAGCTCATCGGTATGGAAGTAGAAGCAAGAACCATGTCAGCAAATGTTGATGCACTAAAGGGAGAAATCGAAAAGGAACGTAATCTATCAGCAGAACTAACAGTCAAGTGCCAAGAATTGGAGAATGAACTAACAAGAACGGTTCAAGAAACTGAGACTCAACAAACCATGAATTCAACCGGTGATGTAAAACTAAAACAGGTTTGCCGCTGCGTTGAAGTTTTCAATACTTCCATCTATTTTAAGAGTATATTATTACACAATGTTCACTTAGATTCATTTCTTACAAACTTCGTTTTGTCCCAGGAGGATCTAGCTGTAGCAGCTGATAAGCTCGCAGAATGCCAGAAAACAATTGCATCTCTCGGAAGGCAACTTAAATCTCTTGCAACATTGGAGGATTTCTTGATAGACACTTCAAACATACCAGGGTTCTCTAGGGGAAGCCCCTTGCTCTCAGGCAGCGGCGGTGAGATATGGAAATCAACTCCTAACAACACCCTTTCTGATTCGGACATGTCAAGAACATCAACAGACAAGAGTAGTCATCTGAAAAATGGGAACAGCGAGGAATCATCGCCACCCTCTTCTTTGTCGACGCTGTCGTCGGCCAACCACATAGCTGCCGCCAAGAGCCGGAATGGTTTTGGCAAATTCTTCTCAAGAAGTAAGAGTGTGATGGAAGTCAACAATTGTCAAGAATAGTGCAAGATTCTCTATCATCCATGTTGAAGACAGGAACCTTTGACAGTTAGCAGTTGCTGATTAAATTCTGTTTGATTGGCAATTTACTGTCCAATGGTGTGCCACTGCTGAGTTCTTGGAAAACATGTCGAGATTCGACAGCTTTTCATTGGTTATTGTAAGAATATATCTAGTGATTCAGCATCTTACTGTTTTTTTACTGGGATTTCTGATCTCATCTGCGTATTTGTTGTCAAGTTCTTGAAACGCCGCCGCCACCTCCGGCTTCCCCTCGCCGTGTTTCGGTTTCTTTGAATATTGCGGCGGGAAAGTTTGTCCGTGTTATCTCTACAGTCATGCAAGTAAAACTCGGATAGTTTAATAATGAGATTGCGCCAGAAAGGGGAAAAATTGTAATTTAGTAATAATATAGTTTTAACACAATTTTTTTAAATTGAAAAAAATGAACTAAATCAAGATAATTTTGTAAGTTGAGTTCATAAATTGTGACAATATTGGAGTTTTGTAATTTTCTTTTTTCTTTATTTTAAGAAAAAGCGCGAATTATTATAGTTGGAAAAAGGAGCTCGAATGAAAATCTATTTAGGTGGTCATGTTTATTTAAAGGGACGGGATTATAATGAAATAGATTAATAATGGATAAAACGAGGATGAGATTAAATTTCCACCGAATATTTGCTTGCTTATAATGCCACATGAATGGGATTAAATCAATTTTTTTTATTTATTTGTAGTAAAGATTTTGGATAAAAATGCGATAAATTCTATTTTGCATGCTCGCCCTTTGCACCCACCTCTTTCTCATTTGTGACGTGAAATAATTTAAAATGAAAATATTAAGATGAAAATTTAATTTTCTTCTGTATCTAAGCCTCAAATCAATAATTTACTAATAAAATTTTAAATACTCTCTAATTTTATTTATTTATGTATTTTTTTTCCCTTGAATCACAAAATCAAGCCATTGGTAGGACTAATCCCACCTACTTGAGCCTAGTGGGTGGGATTAAATATCTCAGCAGTTTTGATCGGACATAATTTTTCTTTATCCATAATTATTACCTGACTGACCCCTTTACACGTAAACATGTGATGATATTAGGACTTGTCCCATGAGATGAACGGGCCTTAAATATAACATTGTAATCTATTTAATTCAAAAGCAATTTTTCTTATTATACTATAATAATAACCTTTCTATATCTATTGAATAATCACTTTTTGGAAATTGCAAAACTTGGAAATCAATTATGGGAATTTCATTGTTCAATCTCAAAAGATCATTTTATTTCTTTCTCTATTAGGAAAAAATAAGCTTGAAATTTGACACTCAACCAACTATTCATCTGTCTAATTTAGACAATTTCACAACATTGGCATCTATGTAGATTGGTATTTTTCTAGGGACAAAAGAGGAAAAGTCTAGGCATTTTCCAATTTATGAGTCCACACTTATTAACATGCAACTTTAGGTTCAAAGGAAGCAATATGTAGTGCCTATGATATTGATAGCCATTAATTTAAGATATTTTTAGATACTTTCCACCATACCTAAAGTGTTAACTTTTCAAAATATAGTATAGTTTAATTTCTAAGTCCAGTCTAAATAGCAGTACTGTTTGTCATTAATAATTACTCGAATTGTACTATTAAACCTAGAAATATCGAACCATCCAATTTGGTACTACTAGCAATGTGATTTACCTTGACGTAAATAATTTCGACTCAAGGGTGCACCTCAATCCAACAAAATGTACAACGTAATTGTTGTAAATACTGCTCTAAAGCCGATCATATCAAGTAAAATCAATCATATTAGAAACAGAAAGAAGGCCATCGGCATTCTTATGCTAGTGGAGCATGGTAGTGGAGTAAATGCGTAGCATTATTGTTCTTTGAATTATTATAGTGTACAACTGGTTTTATTTGCAATTCACATATAGTAGATAAGTCGCTAATGGAAGAGAAAGACGATAAATATAACTAACTCTTGAAAAAATTCTATGACAATGGGTAGAAATTACTTTCGTAAATACTTAATATATAGTACTATATTTTTTTTAATTAAAATACAACGTATGACTATTTTAAGCATAGTATAATATTGTAACTAGAAAAAATGCATGGACTAATTTAAAGAAAATAAGTTAGGTAACATAAGTCAAAGATTTCTAGAAATATAGTTGGGAAAAAATATTTAAATATTAGGTAGTAGGACTATAAGTGCAAATTCATCTATATATGTTGAGAATAATAAGTCTACATTGCCCCCAATAGCTACAATAAATCATAGCAACTACACTAAAAGAAAAAGTGCCAAGAAATTGAGTACATAATTGATTTTTCAAGCAAAAGTGCATCTACTAGTGGATTGGTCTTATTCTTGATCGACTTATTCGATTATTAAGTGGCTTTATACATAAATTTGATGTATTTTTTAATGTAACGTAATATATTTATTTAATTTTAAAATAAGATAGATATTTAATGTTTTATTATGTCTGTAGCATACTATATTAATGTGCATTTTTTTTTTTAAAAAAAAAAGTGAAATTGAGTTGGGCCTGTAATAAGTTTTGATATTATTATGAATGATGGAAAATTTAATGTATTAGTATATTTGATGATGATAGTGAAACAAATAGGTAAGGAAATTAGTGAAGGGGAACATGGATAATGTGTTTATATGTATGCCCATCATCACTTAAATGCAAGTGCTTTGAATCAACGTTGTAATGCGGTGGGTCTTGTTAAGACCAAGAAACTGCACAAACACGTTTGTACTACAGCTTAAACTCTTATGCGTTGACCCCAATATTTATTGGTTAAGTCGCTTCACTTTTAATGATCTCAGAGCAATGTTTGATGGATAATTTGTAAATATAAAAGTACTTGGGATTTTTTTTAGTATATTTATTTTATTCTCTTTCAATTTTGGTTCATTAATTATTATTATTATTATTATTATATTTTGTACACTATATTGTAAAAAAAACATCAATTCCATCTGATTTGGAATTTTGGAGCCAATTTTTTAGTAAAATGAACAAAAATTGCTGATGTGCCACTTTAATTGCTTAAGTGTCCGGCAATCCAAATCATGCGTGTGTCTGTGTGGCATTTTCGTACACTAGGACTCTAACATGGCATAATTATAAAATAAAATTATTATATCATTAATATAAATTATAAAAAAAAATCACCCCCACCCTCGGGCCACCCCTCCCCCCGCCACCCACCGCGCATCGCGCCCTTGAAACTGGACGAAAATGTATGGGTGGAGGTGCATTCAACTCGCCTGAGCAAGGGCAGTCGAATGGTGGTGGTGGCCTCTGGAAATTCGTTCAGAATGCGAAGGGAAGGAGGTTGGAAAGTGGTGCACGGAGATGAAGACATTGCTCGTCGAAGAGTTGACCAAAAAAGATGAGTGATGGATTTTGATCGCCATGAAGAGAGGAACCGAACAATGGTAGTCCACCGTCGTGGGTCAAAAGGAGGGCAACAAAATGACGATGAGAGAGAAAACTGAAGAAGGAGAGAACCTGGCTATCAATCTGCAAGTGGCGGCGCGTAGAGACACGACCGGTAGCTTTCGTTAGATCGGAGGACGACGGTCTGGATGGTGGTGTGCGTGACTTTAGACACGCCGAAAGATACTTTTGGCGGGCGGGTGACGGCGGCGGAGATGAAGGTCAGTCGGTGGTGGTTGAAGGCTGATTGGGGAAGTAGGGGGCGAGTGACTAAAATTGCGTTTGGATAAACTTGGTGGACTAAAATTGTACCAGGACAAAGTTAGTGGACTAAAAAATATAATTACTGAAGAAAATAAGTCCACGTCATTTACCATGTCAGTCTTTAGGGACACGTCGAATACAAAATCCCCAAAACTTTTGGCATGTGTCATGTACATGCTAATTTTTGGCGAAAATTGGAAAAAATCCGTTACCGGAGTATCTAATTGTAGCATTTTTCAAATATAGTGTACAAAACTTGATAACTATCATAGTTTATGGACCAAAATTAAACAAAAATCAAATTAATGGACTAATTTTTTTTCCCAAGGAATTTATGATTTTGGGGACATGTATGTTTGTAGTTAAAGTCATCCAAACTTTTTATTAAAATTAGAATTAATTACACTTGAACCCTTTTAAATTATAAAATTATAAAATAATATTTTCTTTAAAAAAAAAGTTTCAAAATTATACTTATTCTCCTTTTGAAAATTCACCAGTTACACCTGACTCCCTTCACCTACGATTTGGATTGAAGATATTGACTTCAGAAAAAAATAAATAAAGAAATAAATTTTCAATTTCACTTCTCATTCAACGTTCGTCTATCATATTTTTAAACTCGTAAGGGGTAAATATTATATATAAAGTCAAAAAGAGTATAATTGTGATAAAATATTGCTCCTAAATTATAGTCATTGGATATAAATAGGTATAGATGAATAAAAAAACTAGTCATCTTGTGGTCCTTTTTTTAGTTCCTATATATGGAGTGAGGTTAATATCATTATTATATCTATCTGTTAAAAATATCTTGTTCAAGTGTTTCATCTAGTGTTTTAAGAAACATAAACAATGATGATGTGCACCTCATCTCATATATAGAAAGTAAAAAAATATATAAAAAAAATGATTAATTTTTTCATTCATGAACAGAGACTTTTTGTTCAATGACTATAATATTTTAAGAATATTTTATTATAATTACACCCTTTTTACTTTATATATATATATATATATATGTTATAATTTCTTCTCTATAAGTATAAAAATATTATATGGGGATGTTAAATAATGGGTAAAATTAAAAATTTATGTGATTTGTTTTTGCTGACATTAGCATTTTTTCATCCAAACCCTGATGGAAGGGAGTCAAGTGTAAATAAAGATTTTGCGGATGAGGGTGTAAGTGTAATTTTAAAATTTATTTAAAGAAAGTATAATTTGATATTTTTTAAAGGAAGATCTATGTGCAATTAACTCTTAGAATTATATGTGCCGAGTCTTGAAATCGCCGTGCTGGAAAAAAAAAATAGATGTAATAGAATATAGGGATAATTACACTCGATCATATGATTTTTGTTGTAATTATACTTAAATTTCCTAGAATTTGAAAAATTACATCTAACACTCTTGAAATTTGCTCTCGTCTAACAAATAAGTCCCTCAATTATCCAAAATTTATCAAATTTGCAAGAAGTAAGTAACTATATCGATTATAATAAGTCAATCGAGGGTAAATATCGATTTTCATTCATTTTTGTTTTGTTAACATTATCAAATTTTGTGAATTTTGACTAACGAATGAACTTATTTGTTAGACGGAAGCAAATTTCAAAGGTATTATACATAATTTTTCAAACCATAAAAAACTATATATAATTATACTAAACCTCAAGAGAAGAGTATGTAATCTATACTATGTAAAAAAGAAATTTCCTAAATTAGTTTTATTTTATTTTATTTATATATATTATTTGTTGGTATATACCCGAATTTTTATTTATAATATATTTTAAAATATAAATAATTATTTATTATATACATACAAGAACTAACGGCCTAAAATATAAAACACAAATTTTGGCAGAGAGGCATTGAAGACCCACCAATGAGAAACAACGGAAACAAGACAGAAAAAAAAAAGAAATGAAGATATCTTCACCATCCTACCTGGCCACTGGGCAAGATTATAAGATATTCCCTTACAACTCCTCCCCACCCCACACCTTTCAGGAAAGACAAGAAGACAACAGTGTATTACTCCACATATATAAATATAAGATACTTGTGTGATTTTAAATGCATTACAAATTTCAGAATTTTCAGACAGTGTGTGGAAAAGCAAGGCGCCACGAGTGAAACAGAGGGAGCCCCACGCCCTCCAAGTGGCAGATCGCAGGAGGCCAGTCGAGATCGCGCGAAACACCAACCTCTTATCAAGAAACTATTACTCTCTCTCACTAAAATATTCCCTGTTTCTCTTTCTCTCTCTCTTTCTTGCCTGACCCGGGCTCCATTTTATCTGGCAGTTTTTCCGTTTTCACCCGACCCGACCTCTGCCATGTCCGCCATTGCTACTGCTGCTGCTCTTTCGCTTCCAATCTCTTTCTCCCGTTCAACCAAGTTTGGCAACAAAAGGGTACTTCCTTTTTTGGTTCTTTTGCTTGTTTCTTGAAATCTTTTTCCTTGGCTGTGTTGTTAATCTACTGTTGAATTAGTTGAGCTGGTTTTTGGGTTTTCCTTTTTTTAGAAACTGCGTTTTTAGTGGAATATGGAGTATTAACACCACCGGCGAAGTGCTTAATCGGATTCTCTAGCTTATTTCTTGATTATATGTATCTGGGGTGGTGTGCTTCATTATCTGCGGATGATTGACAGTTTTAGTTTTCTGCTTCTGATAATTCTTCTGGTGAGCAGTAGAGAATTGGATTAGTTTTTTGATGACTTGGTCCTGATTACTTTGATACTTCAGGAAGTTTGAGGGGGAGTTTTTGGAAAAGGGCCATTGTAAGTTTTATTAGTAGTTAAATTCCATCTTATGCTGGACCGGTATAGCATCTGTGAGTGCAGACTTCCTACTTTTACATGATGAAAGCAATGAGAAGAGTGTCTTTAATGTGGCTTTTTGTTGTTTCAGTATAGAAAGATCAGATCTTTTAAGCTTACAAGAACTGGATTGTAGTTGCTAGTTGCAGACAGTAGAAACTTGAGAGGGAAACAATCTAATTGAGGGAGTAGGCTATGCAGAAACTGTTCCATTTCAAGATTCTTGCACTCTCCCTCTCACTTGAAATTTTGAAAACAAATGTTAGACAAGGCTTTAACTTTAGCTTTGCATTTGGAGACATATTCTGCTATAATAGTTTCTTAATCAATCACGACAAGTTTTTCTTCCTAAATGTTCTCAGCTAAAGTTTTGGTTTAGTCTAATGACAGCTTACCATATTCTTATTCTTGGGGACTTGGTTGATTAGTTCATAGGGCCTCTTTGTTGGGGATGCATGTCCATTGTTTTAAGGGAGAAACCTATTTGATATTATACAGTAGCCTATATCTGTAAAAATTTTGCACTCCATTAACCTTGGTGTGTCTGGGATCTCCAGTGTGTCAGAGGAGGCTTTGGAGTTTTTGCTATCATTGGGGAGGAAGGTGGGTTGGTTGAAAGGAAAAATCCTTGGACAACACTGTTTGATGTAGAAGATCCACGGTCTAAGGTGCCCCATTATAAAGGCAAGTTCGTTGACGTGCATCAAGCTCTGGAGGTGGCTAGATATGACATACAATACTGTGATTGGAAGGCTCGGCAAGATGTTCTCACGATCATGCTTCTGCATGAAAAGGTTAGTTAACAATTTATCTTTAGTCTGTTTCCTTTGGTTCAAGAATGTAATGTTTACTTTCTTCCTGCTCCACATAATAATTGTTTTGTCTTCTTTAACCATAGTTGAGCCTTTTCTTTTAACTAGAGTCTAAACTAGAATTCTGTTTGTCATGTGTCATGATGTGCCCCCCAAAGGTCCATAAAATGTATTTAGATGTACTTTTTTGCATCTTCTTTTCGGTAGTATGTCGCAGGACTAAAATTAACTTGGGTTACGTTTCCCTTGAATGGTGATGCTGTTGGAATCTTTCTATTATTCTATTCCTTTGGGATCCTCCAATTTTTAAATTCAAATGTGGCTGCAGGTTGTGGAAGTATTAAACCCTCTTGCTCGTGAATTCAAATCAATAGGAACGCTTAAGAAGGAACTGGCGGAATTACAGGAGGAATTGGCACAAGCGCACAATCAGGTATAGCTCTATTGTTATATGTGGAATGAAATTATGTAAATACATGCGAACTTTTTCCTAGATCAGGTGCATTTGCCTGTGAAAACGAGTTCTTTATTACGAGAACTATGACCCTGCTGATTAAGAAGTAAAATCTCTGGTACGTAGCCCCTGAACTGTTTTGGAATCTTGAAAACATACAGGTACATATATCAGAAGCAAGGATTTCCACTGCTTTGGACAAGCTAGCTTTCATGGAAATGTTGGTGAACGATAAAAAGTTACAAGACAGAAACACAACAGAATCTGACTTGTTACTCCCTACTCCTAGTACTTCTCCAAACTCTCTTGATACTGTGAACAGAAGGCTGCCAAAGAAAAGCCTTAACGTGTCTGGTCCAGTCCAACCTTACCATGCTCGTTTGAGAAACTTTTGGTACCCTGTAGCTTTTTCTGCAGACCTGAAGGATGACACCATGGTGAGTCTATTTGAGGACCTAGATTTTGTGTTATATCTGCTAAACCACCTTGCTTTTCAGATCCGCATCTATACTTCTTTTTCTTGATAATTCTTCATTATTTTCCTATCAGGTACCAATAGATTGCTTTGAAGAACCATGGGTTCTCTTCCGTGGGAAGGATGGCAAGCCAGGGTGCGTCCAGAACACTTGCGCTCACAGGGCCTGCCCCCTTCATTTGGGTTCAGTTAATGAGGGTCGCATACAGTGTCCTTATCATGGTGAGATTATGAGGTCATTATTAATTTTGTATATGCTGTATTACCAATTAGATGAATCACTGATACTCTATCATAAATATTAATTGTAACCCTGGAAGGTTGAGAACTTACTCGTTTCATGTAATGATCAACATCAGGATGGGAATACTCTACCGATGGAAAATGTGAGAAGATGCCGTCAACTAAATTATTCAACGTAAAGATAAAGGCGTTGCCATGCTTTGAGCAAGAGGGAATGATTTGGATTTGGCCAGGCGATGATCCTCCAACAGCAGACCTGCCTTCATTATTGCCTCCATCAGGATTTCAAATACATGCTGAGGTATGTTTTACCTGCATCTAGACATGCTTTTGAGTTGTTAATGGTATGTTTCTGGTATATTTTGTTGTATAGTATGTATCTTGATTCTGATGTCCTTTGGAAAAGCAGATTGTTATGGATCTTCCGGTTGAACATGGGCTACTTCTGGACAACCTTTTGGATCTTGCACATGCTCCTTTCACCCATACCTCAACATTTGCTAAGGGGTGGAGTGTTCCCAGGTTACTTTTTGAACTTATCTTTATTATGTATGTTTAATATACTAACCAGCATATAGCTCTGCAAGAAACCTGTCCAGACTGTCATATTTACTGTTACTGATTCCTAATTAATTGTAATTACATCAAGCAAATCAAAACGATTGCAAGAAAATACTAAACTTATTCTTTTTCATTTTATTCTCAGCTTGGTGAAATTTTTGACACCTACATCCGGTCTGCAAGGATACTGGGATCCATATCCCATCGACATGGAATTTCGACCACCATGTATGGTACTATCGACTATTGGAATCTCAAAGCCTGGGAAATTAGAAGGGCAGACTACAAAAGAGTGCACTACACATCTTCACCAACTTCATGTTTGCTTACCTTCATCAAGAAATAAGACGAGATTGTTGTACAGAATGTCCCTCGACTTTGCTCCAATACTTAGGCATGTTCCTTTCATGCAACATTTGTGGAGACATTTTGCCGAAAAGGTGAAACTTCATTTATTTTTCCATTTTCTGCCAATTAATTGTGCCGTCCCATTTCCATTCAATTTATTTTTTATTTTTTTATTTCAAATCACATGTTTTCAGCTACAATTCCCATATTTTAACCTTGAACTATATGAATAGGTTCTGAATGAAGATCTACGGCTAGTACTTGGTCAACAGGAGCGCATGCTTAACGGGGCAAATGTCTGGAATTGGCCAGTTTCATATGATAAGCTGGGAGTTAGATACAGGCTATGGAGAGATTCATTGGAGCGAGGATCCAAAGGATTACCCTTCAGCAAATAACCATAGCTGCTGCTTGATTAGTAGAGTAAATCGGTTTTCTTCCATCGCTGCTTCTTTAACCATCACGAATCTCTGCAGAAGATGATCAATTCCTTAAACTTTGATATGGTTCTTTGCCTAATTGTCCAAGAAATTTGACGAACTAAGTTCAAGAAGGATTGATTGGTTAGAGTTGAAAACAAATGGCCTCACCACACAGCCCCTGGAAAAATAAGGGAAACTGTACACTTCTGTATTTTGTAGATTCTTTTTGTGTACAGTTCTGAAATAAACCTATTTTCCCTGCAACTCTTGATTTTTAGTCCACCCGGTGACTGTACCCAAAAATCCACTAGGATCACCTGATTTGTCTTCCTTGCCTTGCGACAGAAAAAGCTCAGATGTAACACATGTTGAAATTATGCAAGATATAATGGAAAGTTTGAATTCAAGTACTGTGTCAATATATTTGATTAACCATGTATTGTTGGGATCTTAATGAAATATTATTCTGATAGGACTGTTGCTAATAAAGTATCTATAGAAGGAAATACTCTATTACATGCTTACTAACCTAAGTAGGAGACATTCATGAATTTCATTAGCAGCTTCATATGATAAATCTTGATGCATTTGCTTAAAGATCCTAATTCAATAATAGGTAATGTAAATGGAGACAGAGTTCCTTACTGAATTCCATTCTTTTCTCGAATTATGGTATTAATGCATTGCCGTCTATTCAAATTACAAGTAGTTGTAAACTTTACATGATTCACATTCAATAACTATATTACAGCTCTATGGATATCTCTTACCTCGATCACAAGCCTGGAAATGCTGTAATTAGTGAGCTGTAGGGATTGCTTATACAGATGATACCATGTAAAACCTCTTACGAAGCCTTTATGCTGGTTTCCAAACTGCAAGCAGCTCCTGGAACATCTCCACCACTAGTTCCCTGTCTGCCTGTCTGAAGAAATCATTCATTTCTTCTCTAACATCATAGATCTTGCCAAAATCAAGCAAATACATTAAGCATCCTTTCTTCAGTTTATCAAGTTGATACAACCAAGCCTCTTGCAACCTCTCAAGCACGTTTCCTGAGTTAATATCTTCTAAAAGACTTTCTTCACATGCATCCTTCAAGCCTACAATATCATACTTGTTTGCCGCACCCAACAATGCCAAGCGGTGCTTCCAAAAATCTTCCTGGTTCATTGTTCCATACAAGTAGCTGAGAAGTGCCATGCAAGACTCAGATGTCATATCTTCAATGTCAATGGTTGACGACTCTTTCTCCTTGAGATTATGTTGGAACATGCTCTGGAAAACAGGAGAGCTTGCAGAAAGAATTGCCTTGTGAGCTTGTAGTGTCCCATCTGCTGTGTTGATGGTAACATCTGCATGAATAGCCTCATCAAGCATGCGAGAGAGACATCTGAGAGTGTTTTGAGTTGCTAGATTTTGCATCGTGCCATCACTGGGCCATATGGAAGCCGCTTCTCCGCCCTGCGGTTTAATAGCAAGAGAGAAAGAAGTTCAAAGGATAGCCAACGTAATTAAACTACTATAAACACACTCTGCATGGAAGTTCACTTCTATGTTCAATTTGTCCCTTTTCTCTAAATATCTCCAAACTCAGCACAAAAGTTAAGTATGCTTCCAACAGACTTTTTGGTTGAGGAAGTAAGCAGCAAATATATATGGTTAAAAAGACCAGCTCCTCAGAACTTACAACTGTGCATTAGGTCTTTTTACCAAATGTCATCTACTTCAATCAATATGGTCGTAACAGACTCTTAAGTTCTGTATTCACAAAAGATAATGTGTAACATCTCACATTTAGAGGGTAGATCTTAAGGTCCAGAAATTCAACATCAATGATGAATCGACCTTGAACATTAATATCCACCAGACAGGCAAAGTCATCACTCATCCGAAGCACTCTCTCATGAACTGCAACATAAAGCAATAAACATCAATTGAATATAATCAAACACACAAGCAGGTGATCATACATACATAAACTGGATTTATAAACAAGAAAGCTTCGAGCTTAACAGGTGCAATGTATGACCTTGTAGCAATTCAGATATATTTCTCTCAAATAAAGTATTTACAGTGAAGAGTACATTGCATAATTGCAGCTAGCTTTATCATGAATATCCTATTCCAACCCAAGGGCCGAATCGAACACAAAGCCGATTCTTTTCAAAAGCTAATTTTACATCAATCTACTTATTTTAGCCAATGTTAATTTTTTCTTCAGAAGTCGAACAGAAAATTCATGCCAACATTGCATTTTTAAGTTTTAACTGATCAATCTTTCAGAAAGACAATAAAGGGAGCCCAAAAGCAAGAAAAGCAGAAAAGAAAAGAAAAAATAGATACTTCACAGTGGCAAACCCGAGGAGATTCCCAATTTTTCCATAAACGCAGCAGGTAAAAAGCTCAACTGATCAGAAAAAGTCAACCACAGGAATCAAAAAACAAAAAGCAATAACCTAGAAGCAACAAAACATAGAAAAATCCGAGGTGAATAGGTACTGGGAGAAATGTAGGGTCTGCGATTGGAGCCGTAGGTGGTGACACGTATGACAAATCGGGCAATCGGCGGCTGCTCCTTGGAAACCCGAGAAGGTTCGGGGAAAAGGCGGACACACATTGACCGATTCCTCTCCACCGATAAACACCTGCAAAAATGGTGGTCATCATGATCACCATTCATTCATTCATTCACACAAATATAACAAGTGAAAGGTGAGAGATACCAATTCCATATGCCGATTTTGAAAGGGTCGGATCTTTTGTAGGCTGTGGTCGGGCCGAAACTCTCAATTTTCCACTGCGCCAGTCTTGCTATGGTCTCCACCTTAGTGTCCACCATTTTCACACAGAGAGAGATAAATGTGAGAGATGAGGTTAGAGAGAATGGCAGTGAAAAGTGCAGTGAGTTTGGGTTTGGACTTTGGAGTCTTCTGACTTCAGTTCTAAGGAAGCCTGTGTCTGTGTCTGTGTCTGTGTCTGTGTCTGTGTCTGTTGGGGCTTTTTCGTTATTATCCCAAAGTTGTGGTTTTTTGCGTCAAAATATTCAAAACCAATGAGAAGAAGACTTTTCAAAAAGTTTTACTTTTCAGAAAATATTTTTAAAAAAAAAGAATGCCAAAAAATTCTGCTCAACGCCCTTTTTGGCGCAATAACTAAAGGACATTGCTGTGCTCTTCAATTCTTTATCGCCTAAAATATAACGTATATTATAATTATATTTAAAAGATTATAATAATTTTGCTCGTAGGAGAGTATTTGTAAGACGATGGTTGATTCTATGATTATTTATAATTTTCTAAACTACGAGAAAAAAATTATAATTATATCAAATTTTAAGAAATAGTATATGTATATTTTGAAAATTTTATTATTTATTAAATTAATTTAAAAAATATAATTATAAGATACATCATCAATAAAAATCTGTAAAATGGTAACTATTATATATTAAAAAAAGTAAAGTCGTGCGTATATTTTATAAAGATAATTGCACTCCAGCTCCTGAAAATTTGATGTAATTATATGTGGATCCAATGTGGTTTGAGAAATTATAACAGTTTTGAGGTTTGCTTTCGTCTGACAAACAAATTCCTCATTAGTCAGAATTCACTAAAAAATATTGAATGAACCATCGATTTATTTATTACTAATTTATTGCGTGCCAAATAATTTGTTTCGAACTAAATTACCCTTATAACGGTGAATATATATATTTTCCCATATGCATTAACACATAAAAACGTATGAGGGTAATTTGATCATAAAAAAAATTATTTGTCCTGCAATAAATCGATAACAAGTAAATTAGGGGTAAACATATATGTTTTTTTGTTGTTGTTAATATCAGTAAATTTGGTATAATTTGACTAACGGATAGGCTTACTTATTGAACGAAAACAAACCTTAAAGATGTTTGATATAATTTTTCGAATTAGAAGAGGTTTATATGTAATTACGATAAATTTTAGAGTAAGATAATGTAATTATCATTATTTTAAAAATCAAGATAATTACTGTAGGGTCTCCCATTAACAAATAGTATGCATTTATGGAGATGTTGAAGTCAGCCTTAGCTGGGCTGAATGGGTTCTCCATCCATTTTCCCTTTTGTTTTCTAAATCATTCAATAAACAAAAAAGTACAGAACAAGGGAGAGAGAGAGAGAGGAAAATATGGCGGAGGAGGAGAAGAATAAGATAATTTGGAACGAGAAAGAGAAGAAATTCGAGACGGCGGACAAGAAAGCATACCTTGATTATGAGTTGAGGGGTGATGACGGCGGCAAAGCAGTGATGGATATAACTCATACCTACGTGCCGCCCGGCAAGAGGGGCCTAGGTCTCGCGGCTCATCTCTGTGTCGCCGCCTTTTCTCATGCCCAAAATCACTCCTTTTCCGTCATCCCCACTTGCTCTTATGTCTCTGTAAGCTGCTGCTGCTTTTTTGCCCTGTCTTGTGTTGTTTTTCAAGGATGAATGTGTATTGTGTAGTGTAGTTTGTGAGGAAGTTAGTATTGGTTCTTTTGTGGGTGCCTATGTGAGAAACTTTGGTTGAAGTGGGATTAGAATTCTTGAAACCCTTTTGCTGGTTGGTGAATTTGAATCGTGATGTTTTCTTCATTGTTGTTTGGTTCTTGAAATGAGTAAGTAGATGAAAGGGATTGTGTGAGATGGTTCAGCAATCATCAACATGGTTATTGGATTGGGGTTTCTATTTCCATTTATTAGTGATAATCACAAGTTTGATCATATTGTTTGTCTTGTTTGTTTTCAGAGGTTGTTCACCTTATACGTGTGGTTTTTTCTGTCTTAGAACATTCTCTTTTACTACTGTTTGTATCTTAAAATTTAGTGTATCAGACAGGATTGTTTGATTTTACCTTGTTTTGCTTGTCTTTTTTCTGACGCTGTTTGATTTGCAGGACACTTTTCTCCCTCGAAACCCAACTTGGAGTTCCATTTTGTACAAGGAAGATGTCGTCAAGTCTAGCATGTGAAGTTGTGATTGTTATTCCTGCTGAAATTGAACCAGATCAAGATGTAATACCGTTTGTGTTTTCTCTTCAATGAACATTACAGTAATAAAGTCAAGCAGATCATGTAATGTTTAGGCTGGCTTATAACATAAAGAATCACTACTCTGTTTCAGTTTGGTTAGTTGTGTTCTGAATCTCTCCTGATTAGCATTTCAAGAATAGAGAAACTAAAGTTGGCCCGAACGGTGTGATGGTTCTTGAATTAACGCAAGGACCAACAACACTTGAGGAACAACAGCTTATTCATACATAGACTTTCTATACATCTTAGGATAATCCTACATATGATGTTGGAAACTGAGGGGCACAAACAACATTTTAGGTTGTTCCAATACAGTTCTTCAGGGCACACAGTGAACTTAACAGCGTAAGTCCACCAAGTATTTCAACAAACAACAAAATCAATAGTTTCTATTTACAAACAGATTTGGTTCTCCATGCTGTGGCCCAACCGGTACAAATAATCCATCTTCTCCACAGGCAGATTCAGTACCGAAGTTTCAACCTGTAAAGTGCAAGTGAAAGCAAAGATATGAATTAGATGATGATATGACAAAATGATTCTCAGAACACTAATACTAACAAAGTAGATATAAGAGATAATTTCATCAACACCATGTGAGAGCGAGGTTTAGACGTTGCATTACTAATTCTTCAAAATATGGAAGTTGGAAATTTCAACAGATATTCAATACTTTGTTTCTCAGATGAAAAAGCTCAGCGGCAGAAGAAGAAAAGAAATTCTACATAAACTACTTGTGTTATGGTTCTATCATATGGGTTAACAACAGGGTAAAATGGAATACGTACTTCATCAAATGGGACGAAGACAAAAGGTGTTAGTCCCCTCTTGTGTGAAACTGCAGGGACATCGGGGTTATGTGATTCATCCTCCTGCCACCCTTCAACTACTCCCAGAATATCTTCATCAGGACCACTTGCCTCAGCGTCGTTTACACCACTTGTAACAAGTGAAATGAGATCCATTCTATTGTTGGCCCCTGCTGTTGTGCCCCTTAACCTATTTTCAGTATAATAAATCCATATAAAATGCATACCATTGTGAAGAGCCAATGAAATATTTACTCATTAAAAATGTGGCCCATAAGATTTTGGCCATAAATTGAAGTCCGTATCTGCAATACTAAAGCTTGAAAAAGATTCTTAAAAGTAAATGAAAAGGCACACGCTTTGAAGTATGAATTTAGCACCAAGATGGCAAAAGGAGTTTCTTCACAATGAAAGAACAGGGTAACTTCGAAGATACCTCAGTCGGATTCTTAACACAGTTGGACGTAAACCAGGATACAAAAGCAGCTTCAACCTGCAGGTGGAACAGTCAATTTACGTTTCCAATAGCGGAAAATGTAAAAGATACTTAATGAAAGATCACTCGAGGATCGATATCATAAAAAGAGTAAAATGTGAACTGCATGAAATTCTCTATTTGCAATTTGGTTAGAGAACAAGATACCATACAGAAACAACCCAGATGTGAAATAACAACAGTAGAATCTGACCTTATCCTCAGAAAGCGTGTACTGTCCGCTAAAGACACAATCAGTTTTCGAGGCGCGGAAATTCATGAATTTCACCACATCTTTTATTTTTTGGGACGAATTCTATACATATTGGCAAGCAAAGGAAAAAACTATCATAATCAGATACTCATCATAATATAATTCCTAAATTGTTGTAGTTGCAAGAACCAGTCAAAGAATATGACCTTATAGAGAAACCTTCCAGATGGATAAAATCGCAAGTACCGGAAGTAGCAAACCTGCAACAGAAAATGGGAAATTTCGATACATAATTACTGGAATCGCATCAAAGAAATATAGTAGAAAAGGAAACAAATGGAACCTACTACAATTATTTTCATGGAGAACACTGTACGATTCGATGTCATTCCTTTAGTCATTAATTTTAAAGATCTTATACCAGGTGGTCCAGATCTCTTCACTATCTGATTGGTCAAAAGAGTCAACACTAAAACAAATAATCACATTTAAAAACAACCAAGAATCGATAGATAAGTTCTAGATGACTGATCATTCTAGCTTTCCAATACAAGGTTTCTCGTTTTCAAATTTTAATGTGAACATACATAATTTATGACCAATAAACATACGAAACAAAGCCCTTAATGATGACTGGTGGTAAATATATATGATGAATCCTGTGGAACTGCCAATGGACTCAGATAAAGGGTAAGCCCATATGCTTGACGTTAGCATGTATATTTATATCAGTCTTCTCAAACATTACCCCCTTTTTGACGTTAGCGTGTATATTTATATCAGTCTTCTCAAACATTACCCCTTTTTGCAAAAGCCACATTCTCAATCAGAGTCTCAAGGTTTAGGTCTTCTTTGAAACAGAAACCACAAAACTATGCGGAACTTCCACAACTGAAATTAGAGATAGCTTACAATATGAACAGGATTAGTGATCTTCCACTCTGCAACTCCAGCACGAATGTAGGTATTCCGACTGACGTAAAGACCTATAGATTCAAAGCACATGTTAGCACTGTATACAAAACTAGGACTGAGTGACAAGTATGAAGATAAGTATGTTGCAGAAGGTTTGTGTGCTGCCCATAAGTACTGGACTCTCATAACACATCAAGAAAGCCCTACAACTAGCTTAAAATTGATATTATTGTCATGATGGCAACAAAACTGAGCCATCCAGATACGTTTGCTGCCAAAAAACACACTATCAAAGTGATTATCACACTCGATGGCCTGACCAAATTCAAAAATAAAGCTTACACATAAGATAGGGTTGCTTGCTAAGTTAACCTAACGTGTTTAACATTTTGTGAAGCTCAACGTCAGTGGCTTAAAATGAGAAATTGATAAGTGTCTCTTTAAATCTAAATTGCACCATCAAAATATATCACAAACTACAATCATTCCGGTTACCTAACATAAGGCCAATCATTTTTCCGAAGGTTATATGATTAGAGTGTAAAACCAATCTATTTGTTATAGCTGACATTTGATATATACTCCAAGACAAGAAAGACAAGCAGTTACTGTGATACCCCAATTGCATCTTCTATCAATTACCCAGCAGAGAAGGAAAATTAAAACAAAGTGTCAAGCAATTCACCTGAAGCTTTTACAAGAACATTCTGAAGAAGCATGTCATTGTTTAATTGCAAAAGAAATTGAATCCCCTTTCAAGAACTGGGAATAAAGTAAATAAAGACAAACTACAAGAAGCCCGGTAACAGTAGCTTAACCGAATCAACATACTTGTCTTTTAATTTGATCCTACTGAATCATGTAAAGGAGGAATTGCAGAAGAACAAGAACAGGACAAAATCTGAAATAACATATCTCACCATCAGTTCGAAGTCTTGGTCTTAAAAGCCACATTTTCCTCCATGAACCATCATACTTCGACTGAAGAACCTTATAATTTTCTGCCACTCCATTAAGCTATACAGTAAAGCCTAAATTTCAGTATGAAAAGTTGCACACATCAATAATGAAAAACCTCAGCCATTCTAATCTGCACCTGCCACGCCCTTAAGCATGCATTACGCCAAAACACAGGGTTACGAATGGTATATCTCCATTTTCGACAAACGCAGGCCGCCCTTCCTAGGGTATATGGAGTCATCTTTGAAAATATCTACCAAAAATAAATAAATAAACAAATCAATCACATGATAGTGTCCTCATTTACACAAATAAGAAAAAAGGACCTTTAGAAAAAGATGATTGTCATTGTTCGCCCAGTTTGTTATGCCTAACAAATTGATTTTCTGAGTAGAAATGAATCACAAATTATGGTAACAAACTATTGCAAGAAACATAATTTGCAGAAGATAATTCATCATGGACCACATAGATTTCAACCAGACAGAATTTCTAAGAACTCAATCAATTATTTAACGTGCCACTCTGGATAACTATTTCAAAACATTTCTTGGTAATCATTATTCATGTGTGACAAAAATTAGATTGCAAAATCATTAGCCTGCAACTGAATGTTTACTCTCATCGCTCTACCAACCTAGTAGTCAAATGCTTTCTCTCTAATCTATTTTTGAAAATGAATGCAGGCTGATAAAGATCATAAGCCAATTCAATTAACACAGATGAGTCTACTTTAAAGCAGAGTCATACCTCGAAAAGCAACTCATCAGGAAGGCTACGGTGTATAAGTGCTGTTTCAACAACTGATTTCCTACTCAAACTACCGAAAGGAGCAACAGGTCTAACATTAATCCCATAAAGATCTGGAAAAAGGAAAAAAAAGGAACGAGGCTGTCAAAAACGCACTAAAGAACAGTCGACATACAACACAACTCTTGCAAAACAACCATTCTGCAGAAAGATGTACAGGTAGCTTTTGGAATTGGACTAATACATGGTATGCAAATCAGGGAACAAACAGAATTACGAAAATAAATTAATTACCAAGCCAGGGCCGTTGTGTTACCAAGAACTGAGCAGCCCTCAACCGCGAAGCTGATTCAAGCTCCGCTGCATGTTTTAAAGCATAATCTGGCAATAATAAACAAGGTTAATCGGTATCTGCTACGCAAAAACCGAAACAAACAATTCAAAGCAATGGAGAAAAAATGAACAATAAAAATCCACAGAAAATGGATATGAAATTCACTATTGCCAAGATAAAATTCATTTGAACGTGTGAATTCCTTAAGAACTACCGAACATTCTACATTCAAGAACAGGGATGACATAGCAACCAACACTAAATTTCGTACAGGCGTACCCCCAACCCCCAAAACGAAAACAAAAAAGACACAAAATTTTAACGAATCCCAGATGAAAAAAAACCAATAAAATTGAGAAATTCAAAGAGATAGCATGCGGATAACTCTTGGGTTATGCCAAATCAAGCTCATCAATTATCATTTTCAATGGAACTGAATATTGCTTACCTGAAGTCATCTTGAACAAACTTTTACAGCGTTTTCTTTCCTCCCGTTGTGAGGGAGCCGGGAATTCGTTGTTCCTCTCTTTCGGGAAATGGAAGAGGATGAGAGAAAAGAGAAGGGAAAAGAGGAATCAATTTCCTCGGTCATTAATCTCTGTTGCCCGAACACAGACCAATGAGCTCATCGGCATGGGACCCATCAATGGTCGAAATCATGCATCACCGTATTAACGGGTCGACCCGATGCTTTTTAAGGCGGCAACTCAATCCGAATTTCCACCTTCCATGTAATAAAACTCCTCCACCTAATTTTGTAGTTAGGATGAGAGCAAAAATGATAAATTGAGTAACTTTTTAATAGAGATACGTATTAATTAATTGAGAAAATAAATTATGTTCGACTCAATTAGCTTTTTATTTTAGATATTTTTATTTTAAATTCTTATTGTTACTATACTATTCAATACATTCAAATTCAATTATCAATTCAATACTCTATTAACTTTTCGAAGTGATGCATTTTCTCTTCTTTTTTATTTTCTAAAATAAAAATATGAGATATTGATTAATTATAATTCTAATTGATGTCGCAAAAATGCGAGATTGACTAAATTTATATTAGAAGGGCGCGATTCAACATATTTTATACTAGATGTCTTACAAGGTTCCAAAAGTCCCTTTCCCTCTCAAATGAGGCGGGTATTTATACTATTTCTAATTGTACGCTATAAAGGGTAGGTGACGGTAAAGTAGTCTTTTGCGTCCTTTACCTACCCCTTTTACACGGTTAGAAATGATTCATTAGGGGTATTCTCATAACTTGATGAATTGCAGTAATTCGGCAGGTTTGACTGTGATTCTTTCTTTTATAGAGATGTCTTTCTTTCATTGCAGGAGAGATCTTTTCTTTTATGAATAATTTATTTTTCTTCCATCAACAGTAAAATATTTAGGAGTTAACTTTAATCCGTGTGTCATGTTTGAGAGTAGGATCGACCTTTGAGTCCCTTGTTAGACTTTGTTTTTTGAGCTTTCAGGGAGATGCAATCAATGGCCATCGTCATTTAATCTGCTTCCATTTTTTTGGGTACATGGCTAGAAGAGGTATCATCTATTCTCTTCTCGCGTTATTTTGATTTATTTCTCTTTGTTGTGTCATGTCAATTCATCTCTAATGAGTCAACGTAGGTGTGGGTCGACTAGGCGGCCATCCGAGTTGGGTCATGACATGTCAGACAAAATCATTGGGAGTAGGGGGTCGCAGTAGAGTAGTGTTGCTGCTGGCCAAGGTCCCAAGTCGAGGTGTGTCTCCTCAACTTGGTCGTGGTTGAGACACGTTCGTCCTGGTCGAGGCGTGCCTCCTCGACTTGGTCGCGATCGAGGCACGCTCGACCTGGTCGAGGTGGTCGAGGTCCCAGGTCGAGGCAATTGGCTTTGATTGAATGCTAGTCGAAGCAGTCAACTGCCTCGAGTAGATCTTGCACGTGGAGATGTGTCTCGTTGTTGCATTGTGTTGTCTTGTATTACATCGCACCGCGCCATGTCATGTTGCATTGTGTTGCTTTGCGTCTTTTCGCTCTATGTCATGTTGCGACCGCATCATACTTGGTCAAATCGCATCGCATCGCTATGCTTAACCTCCTTTATCTACTCGGGGTTCTTTTCCTCGGGATGACACCCTTCAGGAGGGAGAAGTGCTCGACCTCCTTTCTCCTCTTGTGGTTTTCTTTCGGATGACGGAATGTGTTTGATCCTCTCTTTTCTTCTTAAGGCTCTCTTTTTCCGAATAATTCTCCTTCAAGAGGGGGAGGTGCTTGATATCTTCTCTCCTTCTTGAGGAATTCTTCGAGATGACTTTCTTTCAAGAAAGGGAAGGTGCTCGACCTCATCTCTCCTCTTGAGATTATCCTTTATTGGATGACTCTCCTCCAAGAGGGGGAGGTGCTTGACCTCCTCTCTCATCTGGGGAATTCTTCTTTCGGATGACTCTCTTTCAAGAAGGGGAGGTGTTTGCCCTCATCTCTCTTCTTGGGATATTCTTCTTTCGGGTAATCCTTCTTCGTTGGATGACTCTCTTCCAAGAGGGGGAGGTGTTTGACCTCCTCTCTCTTCTGGGGAATTTTTCTTCCGGATGACTCTCTTTCAAGAATGGGAGGTGTCTGACCTCTCTCTCCTCTTGGGATATTCTTCTTTCAGATAATTCTCCTTCAATAGGGGGAGGTGCTTGACCTACCTTATAATTTTCTTTACTAATTTTGTGTTTGTTAATCGGGACAACGTAGTTATTATTTCTTTAACAAATTCCCTCTTTTTCTTATTTATTCTTGTTGTCTTTATTCACCATGTATTTTCCTGGAACTTCTTAGGATTCTTTCGTATGTTGCTACTACTTTTTACTTTGAAGCTTCTTAGGAGCTCGTTTGATCATTTTTATGGAACTTCTTAGGAGTTCCTTCATAGAATGCAAACACATTTTGGTTTGGGAGCTTCTTAGGAGCTCACTTGATCATTTTTACGGAACTTCTTAGGAGTTCCTTCGTAGAATGCTAACATATTTTGGTTTGGGAGTTTCTTAGGAGCTCACTTGACCATTTTTATG
The DNA here is from genome assembly GCA_034509725.1 of Sesamum angolense. NCBI lineage: Eukaryota > Viridiplantae > Streptophyta > Magnoliopsida > Lamiales > Pedaliaceae > Sesamum > Sesamum angolense. Next base: position 12,942,014 of record JACGWL010000012.1, read on the forward strand.
AAACTTATTAGGAGTTCCTTCGTAGAATGCTAACACATTTTGGTTTGCGAGCTTCTTAGGAGCTCATTTGACAATTTTTATGGAACTTCTTAGGAATTCCTTTAATTACTTTTAGGCGTCACTTGGGAATTTCATAGGAGTTTCTTCGAGCATTTTTTACGGAACTTCTTAGGAGTTCTTCTTATTATATTTTTGCTTTACGCGTTACTTTATGCGTTTGTTGGGAGATAATTGCTTAGGAGTCTCCCTACTTTAGTTCTTTTTTTTTTTGTCTCCTCTTGCTTTATTGTGACTTGTCTTTAATGCTTACATACAATCTTGGTGCGACTCTCGTCCTGTCCACTTCTACAAATTAATTTTTCTTGCTTTCTTTTCGTAAAATATCTTCATAGCTAAGTGCCCATCCGGGTTAGGTCGTGAAATGTCGGAGAGAATTGTTGAGAGTGGGGGTTGCAGTTGAATGGTATCGTTGCTTACTAGAGGATAATGATGTCGTTGGTCAAGTTTTAATGCTTCGACCAGGTTTTAGCAGAGGTTCGCCTCGCCAGATTTCTCAGGTCGGGGCGTGTTGCCTCGACCTGGTCTCGGACAAGGTATGCCTCGACTTGGATATCCCATCTGGTTGAGGCATCTCGCCTCGACTGGATGCTGGTCGGGGCGATCAACCTTGGTCGGATCTCATTCGTCTGACTATCGCATTGTGTTGTCTCTATTGCATTGCATGCATCATATCCTATTGCATTACACTACATCGCGTCTCATCGAGCTATGTTATGTTGTGTAGCGTTATGTCGCACTATGATGTGTAGCGTCGCGTCATACTTGGTCGAGTCACACCACGCTTTGTCGAGTCACATCGCATCGCCTCCTGATATCCTTGGTGTTCTTCTCCTCGAGATGACTCACTTTTAGGAGGGGGCAGTGCTCGGCCTCCTTTATCCTTTTATTCATTTGTTAATGCTCACCCTCAAGAAGGGGAGATGTTTGTCCACCTTTTTCTCTCTAAGACTTCTCCTCCAAATGGGAGAGATATTTGACCTCCTTCCTCTCCTTAGGTCATATCCTTGACACATCACTCATTCAAGCGGAGGAGGTGCTCAACCTCTACTCTCTCCTTGAAGCTTCCTTGATGGTTTCCTCCAAAAGACGGAGGTGTTTGACCTCATCTCTCCTCTTGATGAATTCTCTTTCAGATGGCTCTCCTCAAAGAAGGGGAGACACTTGACCTCCTATCTCCTCTTGAATTCTTCTATCGGATGGCTCTCCTTCAAGAGGGGAGGTGTTTGACCTCCTCTCTCCTCATGAGGTTCTCCTTTGTTGGATGGCTCTCTTCCAAGAGGGGGAGGTGTTTGACCTCCTCATCTCTCCTTGAGGTGTCCTTCAAGAGGAGGAGGTGTTTGACCCCCACCTCTTCTCTCCTCTTGAGGAATTCTTCTTCAAAAGGGAGAGGGGTGTTTGACCTCATCTCTCCTCCTGAAGTTCTCCTCTATTGGATAGCTCTCCTCTAAGAGGGGGAGGTGCTTGACCTCCTCTCTCCTTTTGAGGAATTCTTCTTCTGGATGACTCTTCTTCAAGAGGGGGAGGTGCTCGACATCCTCTCTCCTCTTGAGGAAATCTTCTTCTGGATGCCTTTCCTTCAAGAGGGAGAGGTGTTTGACCTTATCACTCTTGAAGAATTCTTCTCTATTGGATGCTTATTTTTCAAAAGGAGGAGGTGTTTGACCTCATCTCTCCTCTTGAGGTTCTCCTCTATTGGATGGCTCTCCTCCAAAAAGGGGAGATGCTCGACCTCCTCTCTCCTCTTGAGGAAATCTTCTTCTGGATGATTTTCCTTCAAGAGAGGGAGGTGTTTGACCTCATCTTTCCTCTCGAGGAAATTTTCTCTATTGGATGATTCTTCTTCAAGAAGGGGAGGTGTTTGACCTCATCTCTCCTCCTGAGGTTCTCCTCTGTTGGATGGCTCTCCTCCAAGAGGGGGAGGTGCTCGATCTCCTCTCTCCTCTTGATGAAATATTCTTCTGGATGATTTTCCTTCAAGCAGGGGAGGTATTTGACCTCATCTTTCCTCTTGAGGAATTCTTCTCTATTGGATGATTCTCCTCCAAAAGGGGGAGGTGCTTGACCTCCTCTCGCCTCTTGAGGTCCTCCTCGTTGACCCTGGTCCATTGTCTTCTGTTCACTATTCTTGGGGGCTAGGTCTGCACCTCAACCTCTGCAAGGTTGATGAGAAGGTCACGAGCAAGGCAACTATACTTGAAGTGGCATGAGTTGAGGCATCTTGCATAGCATGTCGGATATCCCTTCGAGCCCACCTAGACCCCATTCCCACTTCTTGCTCTTTTAGCCAGTGTTCATCTTCAAATGTTGAATCGCCTATTTCCCACAGATGGCGTCAAGTTGATGTCGCAAAAATGTGAGATTGACTAAATTTATATTAGAATGGCGCAATTCAACACGCTTTACACTAGATGTCTTACAAGGTTCCTGCGACCAGCTAATGAGAAAAAGAACAATAAAAACGTAATAAAGGAGGAGACACTTTTATTAGTAAAACCGCGTCTCTGAATCGTCAGTGGGCGACAACAATAAAGCGCGCTTGGGCAACAACACTTTAACGGTTACAGCCGAAGGAACCCACTTGATGAATATAAATACAATTCGATTGCTTCAAGGAGGGATAACACAATTTCTGGTAAGTTCTTTCCTTTGTTCCTGTTTCTGTTTTCTGTTACGCTCAATGCCAAGAAATTGCTCCAGGACTGATTCGAGCCTTTGGTCCTCTGCGTTTCTCTCTATAGTTTCAGCTCAATTGTTTTTGTTGTTACCAATTTTGGTATCAGAGCCAGGTTGATCCTCAATGGGACTCAACTTGGTTGGTTTGGTGATGGCAGAAAGTACATGAGTAGTAAAACTGTGCAAGGATGTCGAAGGTTTGAAAGAACAGTTGCGATTAAGTGTCAAACGTTCAAAGAAGTCAATTGAGGAATTGAGAGGGATGATCACGACAATCGATGCTGTTATGACTAATAATCCTCATAACAACCATAGTCAAGGTCAGTCAGGGGAAACTGGGGGTGAATCACAGGGTAATAGAGGTCATTATGTTGGGGCAAATGCTTATCGCATACCTACTACGTGTTCACAAGTAGAATTTTTTAGGTTCAACGGCGAAGACTTGTGAGGGTAGATTTACAGATGCCAGCAATTTTTCGATGTGGACGATACACCGTTTAATGCCAAAGTAAAACTGATCGCCGTGCATATGGAAGGTAAGGCTCTCCAATGGTATCAAATTTATATGAAATCACGGTTAATGAGAGAGATGCCATGTTGGGAGGAGTATGCGCGTGCCTTGAACGATCAGTTTGGAACCTTTCTCTATGAGGATCCAATGTCGGAGTTAATGAACTTGAAACAGACTAGAACAATCCAAGAATATATGGATATATTTGATGAGTTACTGAATTTCCTTAAGTTAACTGAAGCTTATGCAGTGAGTTGTTTCCTCGGCGAACTGAGGGAGAAGATTGTACTTCAAGTTCGGATGTTTAAACCTAAAACGATGCAAGAAGTGATAAGCTTAGCAAGGTTGCAGGAGCAAGCATTAAGACTCAGCAGTAGTAGTAGAAACTCTCTTAATATTAACAACCATAAACCATTCCCATAGTTTAGTAGACCTCTCGTATTCACTCAAACATCGAAGTCACTGGCACCCAACGCCTCCACCTCATACACATCTAACCGCTTCTCGCAGATGCCAAGTCAAAAGGTTGTTAACCAAAATCGCAGACCGTTGCTACAATCAAGAAGAATGAGCTTGCAGGAATTAGACGAGAAGAGATCAAAAGGTTGATGCTACTGGTGTGATGAAAAGTATACACCGGGTCATCAATGTCGTAAGAGAAAATAGATATATATTATGGAAGCATTAGAAGAGGATGAAAGTCTAATGCATAAGGAAGTCAAAGAAAAAGAAGAATACCAGCTACATGAGGTACCTAATGAGGAAGATGATAGCTCAAACTTTCATATTTCAGTTAACGCCATGACTGGTGTACACAATTTCAATACAATGAGAGTAATTGGTTGTTGTAAGGGCAAGGCTATCCATATTCTAATCAACACAGTGAGTACACACAATTTTGTGGATTTCCAAGTAGATAGGAGACTTGGCTGCAAGTTGGAAGCTATTGATTGTTTCCAATGCCTGTCGCTAATGGCAACCGGGTGTATAGCACGCATAGGTGCAAACTTTTAACTGGAGAATGCAAGGAGTAGACTTTGTTACAGAGGTAATGACGTTACCCTTGGGAGGTTGCAATGCAGTTTTAGGAGTACAATGGCTTGTGACACTTGAACATTAGCTGGAACTTTGAAGACCTGAAGATGGAATTCTATATGAACAGGAGGAAGGTATCACTACGGGGAAAACAACCAGAAGCATCTAATGTAGTAGATGCTAAGAGTTTGCGAAGGATATTGCAGAAATTGGGCCAAATATCGCTGCTAAGCGTGGGGCTATTACATAGAGAAGATGTGACAGATTTCATGTTATTTGCACTAGAGGGACAGATCGTCGAAGAGCAAGGGAAAATAGACATATTGCTGATGGAGTATGCAGATCTTTTTGAAGAACCTAAGACACTACTACCTAAAAGGAGACATGGCCATGGAATCAATCTACGAGAAGGGACTTCTGCAATTAATATCAGACCTTATAGATACCTTACTGTTCAGAAGGACGAAATTGAAAAGCTCGTTCAGGAGATGCTTGATTCTGGAGTTATCAGAGAAAGCAACAACCCATACTCTTCTCCTGTAGTCTTAGTTAAGAAAGAAGATGGCTCATAGCGGATGTGCATTGATTATAGGGAGTTAAATAAAAACACCATGAAGGACAAATTTCCTATTCCGGTAATAGAAAAACTTTTGGATGAATTACATGGTGCCAAGTACTTTCCAAGCTCGACTTGAGGTCGGATCATTAAATCCGTATGAAGAAAGAAGATATATTTAAAACGGCATTTAGAACTCATCATGGACACTGCGAGTTCTTAGTATGCCATTTGGTCTCACTAATGCACCTTCAACCTTCCAAGCATTAATGAATAAGGTCTTCCAACCTTATTTGAGGAAATTCATATTGGTGTTTTTTTTATGATATTTTGGTCTATAGCCGCAGCTGGTGTGATCAATTGGTGCAGCTGCGACAGACCATTGAAGTGTTACGTAGGAATTAGCTTCTAGTTAAGAGAAACAAGTGTCAGTTTGGCCAACGACAAGTAGAATATTTGGGTCATGTTATCACAGAGGCTGGAGTTGCAGCTAATCCATTGAAGATTCAGGCCATGACCAATTGGCCGTTACTGCAGACGTTAAAAGAGCTGAGATGATTCTTGGGTCTCACCGGATATTGTCGAAGGTTCACTAAGGAATACGGACAGTTGGCACAACCATTAATGGAACTTCTGAAGAAGGATAAGTTTGTGTGGACTGAAAATGCCTCTAAAGCTTTTTCACATTTGAAAAACGCAATGAGTCGAGCCCCCGTCCTCGTTCTACCAGATTTTTCCAAGGAATTTATAGTGGAAACTGATGCATCTGGTTTTGGAATAGGAGCTGTTTTGCTGCAACAGGGAAGACCTATCGCGTAAATGAGCTAGGCACTGAGTGATAAGCAACTTGGCATGTCGGTCTATGACAAGGAGATGCTCGTTGTGGTTACGAAAATATTAAAATAGAGACCTTACCTCATAGGAAGACACTTTTTCATCAAAACAGACCATCAAAGTTTGAAGTGTCTTATGGAACAGAGAGTATCTACTCCAAGCCAGCAAAGGTGGATCTCGAAATTGATGGGATACGACTACACTATCTGTTATAAGAGGGCCAAGAAAACATCGTAGCCGATGCTCTTTCCAGAATTCAACATTTAGGTAATGAAAAGGTTCATTCTCTGAATAGTATAACTTCTGTCGACAGTGGGTTGTTAGATATGATCAAGAAGAGTTAGATTGGTGACGACAAGATTCAAGAATTGATACACCTTAAGGGGGGAAATCCTGATAGTAAGCCACACTACTCTTGGAAAGGGGGCATTTTAACTCGCAAAGAAAAAATGATGGTGGGGAGAAAACTTGAGATCAGACGAAACATATTGCAATTGTTCCATAGTAGTGCACTCGATGGACATTCAAGTATGGAGAATACCCTCCACAGACTCAAAAGTGTAGTGTATTGGAAAGGATTGAAACAGGACGTGCATGGATTTATCAAGGATTGCATCATTTGCCAAAAGAATAAGCATGAAAATGTATTACCTCCAGGTTTATTGCAATCATTTCCAGTTCTCAATAGAATATGGGAAGACATTTCCATGGATTTTTGTAGAATTGCCTACATCGGTGGGAAATGACACGATCTTAGTGGTGGTCGATAGGCTGAGCAAATATGCTCACTTCATAGCACTCAAACATCCATTTTCAGTTGCTGTGGTTGCTCAGGTATTCATGGAAAATATTTTCAGGTTACATGGAATGCCAAAATCGATTGTCAGTGAAAGAGACCCGGTGTTTATGAGCAGATTTTGGCTAGAATACTTCCAGTTGCAAGGGGTCCAACTCAAACCATCCACCGCTTACCACCCGCAAACAGATGGTCAAATCAAGGTTGTTAATAAATGTCTCGAATCTACTTGCGTTGTATGACAGGAGATCGACCTAAGAAATGGGTACATTGGTTACCACTTGCGGCGTGGTGGTACAACACCTCATTTCACTCTTCTATTCGGACAACACCATATAAAGTGGTTTATGGACAACCACCACCAACACCAATACCCTACAAAGCTTTGAGTTCCTCTATAGAGATTGTTGACAAAAGCTTACAACACAGGGAGGCAACTGTCAAAATGCTCAAGGAACATCTCCACAATGCTCAGCACAGAATGAAGACTCAAGCAGACAAAAAGAGGAGTGAAAGGGAATTTGCAGTAGGAGACTTGGTGTTTGTGAAACTGAGACCTTACAAACAGACTTCTTTGAAATCACACTGCATTTATAAGCTTATGCCAAGGTTTTTTGGGCCCTTTAAGGTGTTGCAGCGAGTTGGAGCTATAGCTTATAAACTGGAGTTGCCGGAAAGAACGAGAATTCACCTAGTTTTCCATGTGTCACAACTTAAAAAGAAAACTGGTTCATCATCATGTGCGCCATACTTACCCACTACATTTACAGCACAGGGACATGTTATCTTGAAGCCGGAAACTGTGCTTGATCGATGTTTAGTCAAGAGGAACAACAAGCCTATCACTCAAGTTCTTGTCAAGTGGTACAATGCTCCGTCGGAAGAGAGTTCGTGGGAGAATTTATATGACCTGCAAGCTCGGTTCCCCAACTTTAGTCCTTGAGGACAAGGACATTCTTTTGGGGGGGAACTTGCGACCAGCTAATGAAAAAAAGAACAGTAAAAACGTAATAAGAGAGGAGACGCTTTTATTAGTAAAAGCGCGTCTCTGAATCGTCAGTGGGCGCCAACAATAAAGCGCGCTTGGGCAACAACACTTTAATGGTTACAATCGAAGGAACCCACCTGATGAATATAAATACAATTCGATTACTTCAAGGAGGGATAGCACAATTTCTGGTAAGTTCTCTCCTCTATTCCTGTTTCTGTTTTCTGTTACGCTCGACTCCAAGAAATTGCTCCAGGACTAATTCGAGCCTTTGGTCCTCTGCGTTTCTCTCTACAGTTTCAGCTCAATTGTTTTTGCTGGTACCAGTTCCAAAAGCCCCTTTCCCGCTCAAATGAGGGGGGTATTTATACTATTCATAATTTACGCTATAAAAAGTATGTGAAGGTAAAGTATTCTTTCGTCCTTTATCTACCCCTTTTAAACGGCTATAATGATTCACTAGGGGTATTCTCGTAACTTGATGAATTGCAGTAATTCGGCAGGTTTGACTTCGATTTTTTCTTTTATGGAGATGTCTTTCTTTCCTTACTAGAAAGATCTTTCCTTTTATGAAGAATTTATTTTCCTCCATCACTAATATATGATGATTTTTTAATATGAATTTGATATAATATTGATTATGTAGTTAAATATACAAAAAACTTAAAAATAAAAAAATTTTGAAAAAATAGAGAAAAACTCGCAAGCTGACTCACGAGCTTTGGAATACAAATACTTGCTTGAGCTCAGCTCATGAAGAAACTTGAGCTCAAGCCTGCTCGAATCGAGCTCTTGTCTCACGAGCGATTCGGCTCATCTTGCACCTTTAGTTGCAAGTTGGTAAAGAACGCAAAAGAGAATAATCCTATAAAATATGTGTGTGATAATCAAAGTAAACCACATGGTTGGAAGAGCATTGACGGAAATTAAGAGACAATTTGCAGTTAGTAATTAGTTTGCCTTTGTGTTTAATGTTTAAGGGCCATTCGGTATTGTCTTTATTATCTTCAAGAGATCCTCAATTCTGCGCTCTTAGTGTACATTAATTCTTATTCGACCTATAATAATACTCATATTTTCTAAGGTATAACGTGATTCTTGTTATTACAAGATGTTCCCATTTGCAAAAATCTTGATCGGTTTGATTAAGAAATTCATCGGGATTGCTCTTGCAATGGTAGTTCATTAGTGTGATTTTGAGTTGGAAACTTGGACTAACATTTGAAATAAACGATGCAAGATTATCAAAACTTTTATTTCTTTGGCTAACGAAACAAGTTAGACCCTGTTGGAGCAGGGGAACAATCTTCGACATAATACAGAGAAGGCCAAAGTACTACAAACAAATCATTTTTATTACATTAGATGCCTGATGTTGAGAACGCACGAGTCGACATGGAAGCTAGTGCACCATCGTGAAGCAAGCTCACAAGTGCTTCATTAGGCAAACTCTTGCTTTGAGATCGTCTTTACCGTCACTAGTTTGTTAGGCTGCAAAAAGAAATGAAGCATATGAAAGAGGGAAATGCAGAACACAATCACATACAATCTATCTATATACTCGTTTCTTAAAGCCGACGGGCTCCAAAGTTTGTATTTAGTTTTTCAATTCTATGCTTACCTAAATACCATCATCTCTTTAAGGACTATGTGAGTATTAAAGGTTGAAATAGAAAATTTAAACACTTAATTGAAACTGTTCCATATTGGCTACTTAAAGTAGTACGCTTTGACATCATTTAGAACCAAACGACAGCCTATGCATCTATCTCTTCCTCTCCGTCATTTTTCCAACAAAAAAGCAACCTCTATCCTTATGTGTTTCCTCTCTAACCATTTCTCCCATACACCTGATAATCAGAAAATGTGAGACCATTGTATTTCCCTTTGACAACTTCAAACCCAAACGTATGTCTGATCTCCATAAACCTACACATTCTCAACATTCTAATTTGAAAAAGATAGGATTATGAATTTCGAGGGTGCTTTAAATGTGAAGGACGCAAAGCAATTCGGAGTTGAGGCTTAAATCAGAGATAACCCTCCATTTTTTGCTTGTTTATTCTTCGTTTATCCATTATGTTAGGTTTTTGCTCTCCATTTTGCTTTTTTAAAATTTTTTGTTTGCCGTACATTCAAGATTTTTGTATAAGCTTTATAGAAACACCATATTAGTTCATAAAATTAACATCTGAACTCTGTAGATGTATCACGATAAACTATGTTGGAAAATCAGCATTACACAACCAAAAATTAAATCATTTGTGAACTTTGAAAATAAAATACCATATGCTAAATTGTGTCACTGTTGTCTAGATGCCAATTTCATTGTTTATTTTTAAATTACGTGTATATATCTTGAAAAAACTTTACACTATATTTTAGCAAATATGAACATAGTAATTTCATGTCTTTCTTAAAGCATTCTCCGCTCAAAATATCATTTATCACAAGAAACATCTTATAATGATTGCAAGAACTGCAAAAACCAATTTTAAAACAAGTCACTTTTTATGACAATAAAAGTCAAAAGTGGATTTTCAATGAATGACCAAACATGCAACTTTTCATGTATTTTTTATCCAAAAACAATCAAATTAATGCATCTATATATATATATATATTATATATATATATATATATATCATATAATCCAACTATAAAAGACTTTCTGTACTTTGTTAATATATTCATTATTTTGAAGAGAAAACAGTGCATTTCATGCTTATTTTTTGAGAATCAGTACATAACAAAAGAATGCTTGATAAGAGAAAACAAATCTTTGAATAAAAGAGAAAAAAAGGAAAAAAGACTGAGTAAAATATTGTGGTTCATTTGTCAAAAAAAAAAAAAAAGAAAAGAAAAAAATCTTTCATGTATAATATTATTTGAGTTACCAAAACTCCATATTTCTTAAAAATCATTTATAAAATCTCGAAATTGCATATATTCACAAAAGCTAATCTCCTTGAAAAATAAATTTTAAATTGGCATCTAGACAACCATTCTTCATTTTAGCATAGTATTTAATTTTGAAAGTTCACAAATAAAAAAATTCATGGCTTAACAATATTGATTTTCCAACATATATTTGTGATACAACTGCAAAAACAAGATGTTAATAACAAGAACCAACATGATTCCTATAAAATCCATACAAGAATATTAAATGTACAACAACAAAAAAAATTAAAGAAAGCTCAGGGAAACAAAACCCAACACAGTGAATGAACAAAGAATAAACTTACAAAAAGTAAGAGGTTTGTTCTCCAATCTAGGTTTCAACTCTATACTTGCATCCTCCACATTTTGAGCAACCTCAAAAATTCCTAATCTTATTATTTTCCAAATTATAACGGTGATGTGCGTTTATGAAGAAATCAGTACAGAATTTGGGCTTGAAGTTGACAAAGTGCAAAATCAATGATTTCAGACTTTCTTGATTCAGGACATGGAAGAAATAATAGAGAAGAATTGATAGGGGCATTGGTTGCTTTTAAGTTAGAAACTTGAAGAGAGGAATATGAAGATACGCAGGCTATCAAAAGGGTCTACAATGCTGTCAAATAACATACTTCTCGCAGCCAACATGTGTTTCATATAAGCATTTAAATCCTACTAAAACCCTTTGATTCTCACACAATCCCTAACAATATGAGGTTATTTAGTCCGCACGAACTGTCAAACCAAATTCAAACTCTAGCCCCTCAATCTTTTACAAACGAGTATAGATCACCTATACTAATCAAACAAATGCATATTACACATATTTCAGACAAATTCAATTTTAATGGCACTAGCAAGAGACATACACTAAACCAATTGAAATAAAGATAGATTTTAAGGGTGCCTTCAGTTGACTTTTCCTATACTTTGCATTAGGACAGAATAAACAAGAAACTCAGACATGGATGAAAACAACATTAAAAAAAACTTTCTCCAATTTAAAGGCATAAGCAACAGGTATTCTGGTTGCCCACAAGTTGGGCAAGTTGCAATTGGTTTGGAGAGTTTCACCAGAGTCCAAAGTGAAAATTAAGATCTTTAAAAAGTCAAACTCAAATAGAAGTATCAGAAATTGATGGATGCCACTTAGATTTTAGTAAATCACATATGTGCATCAACACAGGAGATAGGTGAAATCGATGGGTAAAAAAGATAATAATAGGAAAAACAAAAGAATTACTTACTACATAGATTTTCCTCTTAGCTTCAGGCAGTTGTCCTACTGTAGATTGTGTAAGACCATTAACATGATGTTATTGACAAACATCAGCATATTGCCAGTAACATCTCCAAATATTAACAAGTAAAGCAAAAAAAATTCAGAACCAAAGCCTTACATGAGCCAAGGATCTCTAACAGAAACTTCCAGAAAATTTGAGAAAATATCATTATATTTGCACAAGTAAAATATAGAACTTGTAAAGAACTTTTACCAAACATAACATGATGCTTTTATACCGGTGCTAAGACTCACATTCTTCTACCTCGATGGCAGGATGATCAGCCAACGCATCAATATGACAAGCCAATCAAAGCATGTAGACAGTTTCGAAGATTTCAATAAGGACCAAGATTGGGAAAAACAAAGGCTTTGCTATGGAGGTGACTATGTAAATATCTATCATGGCAACCAGTCCAAAATTACGATCAACGCAAGCATTATTAACAAAGAACATGCAAAAGACCAATAGATTTACCAAATCAATGCCGATAGTCTCATGAATTCCAGCCTCAAAAGCCATCTTAAGCTTGGTTCCCACTCCATCTGTATCAGCCACCAAATAGGAATCCCCTGCGAAAGCATTAAGTGAATTAAATGAGGAAACACCACCAAATTAGATCCACAAAGAAAAAAACGGAAAGACTAGATAAATAAGCATATGGCTGTAGTGAATGAACAGAAGAATAGAATAAAAAGCAACTTGTCCGTACTGGCGTTGTTATCTCCAGAACCTAGTGTTCTCTCATCAACTATTTTGGTCCTAAAAAATCATTCAAGAAACAAAACCTACTCTTCCTTTTCTTATTCCCTAAACTTCCGCTCAATTAGTCAACCATCTAAGATCTTTATACTTAAAATTTTATTAATGTAAACACAAAGGTAGTAATAATGATATAATTATTATGTACCTGTGTTATGAGAAGGAAAGTACCTGAGGATCTTGGTAAAATTCTTCTGAGTGGCATATTCATGATGCACATCCCCAGTCAACAATCAGGAGTTCTTAACCCCCAACTCCCTCTACAGTAGGAAAAATGGCTTTAAAGTCTATTGAAAGCATTGAACCCTTTCAATACAAGGGCATCCTTGTATGTGAGGCCCTCACCCTTGTCCTTCTCCAAGTGGTTTCTGGCATTGCTGCTGACATTGAAAGTACGACACTATATTTCCCAGTACCTTCTCTCGACTTGTTTCTTGCAATTGCTGGACAAAATAACAAAACTTGTTTGGTAAAATTATCTCTTCGAATCTTGAGTGGAATTTCAAGAACCTTGAAATGATTAACCAAAACCTTCAAAATGGGAAATAAAGAAAAAAAAAGGGGGGTGCAAAAAGGTGGGAACATGTTATAAGTCGATGATCATCAAGAAATACTTATATTAAATCTTCCCGTGGAAACAAAAATTCCTTTAACCAAGGCACTGTTAAGTTCATAATGCCAAGAACCATTAATTCAAAGAACTCATTTGATTTGAGTTGATAACTTTCAATAAATACCTGAAGGAAGACGATTCCGAGGCTGAGGGTGGTCGGCCGAGGAGAGCGGCGGATGCGGCCGCCTGAGACGACGAGGACTGACGCCGCTGCTAAAGTAGAGGGGTTTGTGAGCGGCCGCTCGATTTTCTCCCGCACTACTTTGTATTTCTGTTCTAATTTTGCTGTTCATCGATATTTCCTTTTTATACGGGCGCGGGGGATTTTCTCAACGGTAACAAAATTAGACCGTTAAATTATAATTACAGGCTGGCTTTTAAAAACTGAATTCCATATTTGATTTTATTTTTATTCTCAATTATTAATATTTAATGAAAGTATTTGTTTTTATTTCTTTATAAATTTTTAAATAAATATTAAAGTATATTTCAATTAATTAATAGAATTATATATTATCTTGGTAAGCCAAGGCCCATCCGATTTTTAAACAATTATACACTCTGTTTCCACACGGTGATGTTAAGGTTATGGTGTTGGTAGATGATTATGGCCATCATATTTGTAGTCTTTCTTCTTCAATACCATCATTCCACTACTATACCATATTCACACATATTACTAGTCATTTATCACCACTATCTATCACATTATTGTCCACTAATTCACATTAAAATAGTGAATGATTTCTTCACCTATAGAAAGGGGGCATCATTCTACTTGTCTTGAGCTACACACATATACTACGTGCAATTATTCTATAAGATAGAGTTATATTAGTTGTTGGAAGGTATTCTTTTTTTGTGGAGTTTTAGACTCAACTACTTGTCCAGAGTGAGTTAGAGTCGTACGACATTGTCGAGCTGTTGAATCCTAGAGAGAACAAATCAAGAGCGATATTGATGGACCAGTGAGAATTTTGCTGCAGTGAACTTAAATCTCCATAAAGAGAGCGAAATATCCGCACTTTAACCTGAAGATTTATTTTTATTTTTTCAATCACAATTGTTATTTCTACAACAATACTAAACAGTACAGGAAAAAAAAAAAAAAAACTAAACAATACAATATCAACTATCTTTCCAACATTCTCCAAGTCCACTTACTCTTCTTATTCCACTTTTATTCATCCTACCAAGCTCTAACAATCAAACCTCACTTCTCCAAATTCTAAACTAATATCATTTCAATCATTACTAAAAATTTCACATTATTCAATCAGATTAACTATGGAATGCTGACAAATTAATCAGCTCACATCCTTTAAATTGTTCTAAAATCTCATTATAGAAAATCTCTATTTCGTTTTCACATTCTCCATTTAAAGAAATAAATTAAGAGATCATTACGCTGGGTTTGCTTTCATAAAATAAATAAGTTCTCTCGTTAGTCAAAATTCACCGAATTGGGTAATATTAAACAAAAAAATCTATATTTATCCTCAATTGACTTATTATTGAATTATTGCAGGTTAAATAAATCTTTTTATGACCAAATTACCCTCGTACTTTTTCATGCATTAATGTATGTGATGATGTATATTTTCACCGTTATAAAGGTAGTTTAATCACAAGAAAAATGTTTGACTTGCAATAAGTCAGTAATAAGTCAATCAATGGTAAATATCAATTTTTATTCACTTTGTTTTTATTAATATCAGCAAATTCAGTTAATTTTGACCAACTGGATGACTTATTTGTTAGATGAAAGCAAACCTCAGGGGTACTAGATGTAATTTTTCAAATCACATGGGATCTATATATAATTACACTAAATTTCAAGGGGTGGAGTGTAATTATCCCATAAATTAATTATTTTATGAAGATATCAAATAGTTTTTATTAAAAAAAATTAATTTTGATTTCGTCAGATGAATCAGATCCCTACTGAAAATGTCCAATAAATATTACAGAAAAAGTTTATTAATATAAAATAACTGCATTAATGTGGGTAGGTATACAAAATTTAAAACATCTATCACACATATTGAATAAGTCTATTTTTATAACTTTTCAGAATGAATATCATGATATATAACTTAATAATAATATATGTAGGATAATAGTAAAAATTAAACAGAAAATTTCAATTAATTATATTTTTAAAAAAAATTACATTGATATCCCTTGATGCTATAATACTCTCTACAATTTGCAAAATTATAATTATAATTCCCTGCTTAGTAACAAAAATTTATAAAAACATCCCGTAAGGTACATTACACACTAACGTCTCTATAGGATATTTAGTTCTATAAGATAAATATCATAATATTTTTATTCTATAGGATAAAAATTTTTAGTTATAGAATCAGATGTGTTATAATTTTATTTTATAAAATTAAATGTGCTAAATTCGTAAATGATGGACTGAGAATACAACAAACGCTGTCGTATAAGAATAAAAGTGCAATTTCCCGGTCAAATGCCGTTGGAACTTGGAATGACAATTTTTGTTATATAGCGAAATTCAAATATTTATTAAGTGACTGAATTGTGATTTAAATAGAAGTAAGGCCCAACGGGACTGGACCCAAGATCGCTGTTTCTGGGGTGTCATGTGCTATTTTCGCAAATTTAGGGTGGCTTGAAGTAATTTACCAAAATTGATGGAGACAGCATCATTGATTCAATCAAGATTCCATAACCTCTCCTCTCTGGTTATCTCGCTGCAATCATTCCTTTTCGAATTATAATCGCTCATACGACGCACCACATTCTTCGGTGTTTTGTCCCAGCATTTACCACGTTTTTGGGGTCAGAAATCGTGAACGCAACATAATTACAGTAGAGAACCAACTTCGGATTCTTTCTCATGTAAAGCGGGTAACTGTCACTGGATCCTTTGTTTGTTGCAATCGACGTCGTTCTGTCACCTGACTGTCGCTTTTTGCTCCATCGCTGTTTCGATTTCTCCGCCGTCAACTTCGGCCATCCGCCGCAGAATATTAGGTTTAAATGGAGACTTCGAATGGTTATTCCATGAATTATCAGTATTCAGCCTCGTTTGCGGCTTCCCGGCGAGATGTCACTTACAGGTGAATGATTGGCTGCAGTTATTTGGATTTTTCTGATTGTCGTTTTAATTTAATTGAACGAAAGTTTTGGGTGTGGTAGTGGCCTTGATATTTGCCATTTCTAATATTTCTTCTTTGATTCAGTAATTGAGAGTCCTAAATCTTAACTTTGTACCCGGTATAAATCTATTTGTAAGCAGAATTCGTAACATTAGCTTGTTTGTCTATGAGAATGTCTCCGTAATAGAATTTATGCGAGTGAATTGAAAATGATGTTAGGACTCGATTTGTTTGGAGGGTCATTATATGTTTAGGCCAATTATATCTTCTTGCTAGATTTAAATATTGTGAACATATTTACTAAAACAGAGTGCTTTCTTTCAACTGCATGACAACCAGTTGTAACTTGATGTTGGAATCAGTACTTTCAAGTGGCAAACTGTGCTTTTTATTTCATTGCAAAGATTAATTTTCTTTAGATTGCATTTCTGGTGTCATGTTGTCTAAGATTATGCTTCTGGATTATAGAATTGGGAGCTAAGATTATAAATTCACTATGATAATTCCCTTGTATTTTATTTCGATTAATTTCAAGTATCTAGTGAGTTTTTTCTGTGGTTTCTCCAATCTTTAGGATGGATTTGAAATCCATGAGTGTGAGGCACTACAGGTGTTTCTGTGTGTATGATTTGTCAGATTATGAGTGTATGTGTTAGGAATAGGTGCTGCTGTTTTCTGAGGTGGAGTGAAGGATGGTGATGACACCATCAATGAGTTAGACCAAAGATCATCAGCTTAAGCAATGTGAGATGCGAGGTTCTGTTGGCCATTTGGGCAAAGATCCATCTAGATTTCTCCTCTACAGGCCTCAACTATATGGACCTTTCTGAATGCCTACTCGTGGTATAAATTGAAAAGACTTAAAATTTGTTGGTGGATGACTTTATGGGTTTTAAAGAAAAAACAAATCTGCAAGCAAAATGCTCCCTATTGTCCATACTGTTGCCATGTCGTATCTGTGTTTCCATTTATGTTTGTAATGGTGCAGCTATTGAGTTTAATGTTGTGGTGGGCATGATAATCTTATATCATGTGTCCTAGAGAAGACACCTTATTGCATCATTCCAATTGGAAGCATGGGAAGGTTCAATAAAATTTGGGGGTACCTCACCATATCAAGATCACAAATTTTTTTATAGGAGCCCTCAGTCATCTAAGAAAACACAAGTACAAAGTATTTTGTATTAGAGGCCACCAAAAAAACCACACTCAGATGCAATTTTCAGGAAATGCAGGTTGTTGCATTGATAGAATAGGGCAGCGCTAACAGATTTGAAAACCACCATATTCTGTGCAAATGTCCGATGTATCATCAGTTTTCTGCAGAAAGTTCCAAATGCCTGTGTTGGTGACAGGATGAATACAGAATAGATGTCATGATCTGCCCTGGTTGGGGTCATATTGAGATTGGAATAAGATCCGATAATGATGAGGAGCACTGGAATTGTGGAAACCCAAAATGTGGGCAAATCTGCTAGACTGCTACGAATATGGATCCTCACCGTTTTAACCGGCACTTATTGTTTCTTTGCTTTCTTCTATTATGGATCTTCTTGAGTACGTGAACTTTCTCTTTAAATACTTAAAACCCACACACTGACATGCTTAGAAACATCAAACATAGTTCCCTATATCCCAAATTAGTAAATGGAATTCCAAACTATGAAAAACACGGCTAGACTTCTCCATTATCATTGATGCACGTTATGTTGATCTGTGATTTTTTTAGTAATTATTATTTTTACTCTGAAACTTTTTCTGCAACAATCTATGTAGCAGTCTATCATGTAGAGACAATTGAAGGTGCAGATAGCTCGTTTTTTCATGTCCGCTCTATATCTATTTCTTTATTTGTATCTGTTTTTGTTTTTAGACAGATTTCAGTTTTAAGTTCTCGTAATGCAGTTTAGATTTTTATTTCTAATTTACTTAAATTTAGTAATAGTGAGAGGCATCAGCCATAACTGGGAAACTGTAATTGATAATGGTACTTGTTTATTTTCAGTGAACTATGATCAATATTACCTAAAATAAAAAGCAGGAACTAGTGTCATTATCACTAATAGAAAAAACTATGATTATGAATCACTTGAGCATTGGCCCCCATATTGACATGTTTTATTTGCCAACTCTATGAGCTACCTGCTTTGCTTTGAAAGTTTGTCTAATACGCAAAGATGCATTAAAAGCTTTTTAATGTTAAAGTTTTAGCCAAAAGCTGGTAGTCTACCTTTCTGGTTGAGGATTTATTCTGATGCATCCAGTTTCTGTTTCTTTATGCAGCTGTGGTTCTTGCGGATATGATCTAAACCTGAGTTCATCCAGTCGGAATACGTCAACCATTGGTTCAAAATATGGTAAATCTATAAAGAAAGGGATCATTTCTTTTTTCTCCATTGATGAGAGCAGATTCAACCAGGTGGAAGAGTTCAAATGTGTGCCCTACTTTATTTCCAAGCACTCCTGGGGTTTGTTCCGCCGAAGAACAAAGCTTCTATGCCGGAAGTGTGGGAACCATGTTGGTATCGCGTATGATGATAATAGTGCTTCCTCATACCATCTTATAACAAATGGGACTGGTTCACCCTCCGGCAGTGAAATCTCCAATAAGAGAAAGTATGATATCAGGATTCGCTCTTTGCAACCCTCTTCAGCTGGTTTTGGTACTCCTCTTGTCTCATGATGGTTTTGTGAAGCATCCCTACCATATATGTCCCATGTTGAGTACAAAGTAATAAGGGAAAATTACATTTTTGGTCCCGCACGATAGGGTGTGTTGTATTTTTAGCCCCACAGTTTACGGGCTTAGCACATTTTCCCATAGGATAAAAATTGTAGCATTTTTGGTCCCATAGAATAAAATTGTAGCACATGGTCCTATAGTATATAAAGTTGCGGCACATTTGGTCCCATAGGATATAAAATTGTTTATATGTTACGGGACCAAATGTGCTTTAATTTTTATGCTATAGAACCAAATGTGTCAAAATTTTATTCTATAGGACAAAAAATACTACAATATTTATCTTATGGAATTAATGTGCTAAGTTCGTAAAGTGCAAAACACCCTATTGTGTGGCACTAAAAGTGCAATTTCCCCAACAGCTGGTGCTTTATGTGGTGAAGAAGTCTTGTTGGCAGCATTCAATCCTCCATATTTTGTTCAGCATAAGTAGTGGGTAATAGATTTGCTTGAATGGCTGTAAATAACTTCTGTTTCCTTGGTCCCTATTGTTGTCCTGTTTAATCAGATACTACCTCTGTATAGGAGAATGAAGTTTCATACGTATTGATGGTGTTGAATGGATGAAACAGCCGACATGTTTTCGGAAACTATGAAACCTCCACATGGGCAAATGTGGGAATTATGTTGGTGGTTGGAATGCAGTAATAATGTGATTATTGTATATTTATCCGTATACGTTCTTGCTGCTTGATATACCAATATCTAGTGTGCAAAAAGCCATCATTTGGAGAGTTATATTTAAGTTGCACAACTGATTTGTTATGGGAAACATAACATTGCACTTACAAATGGGGACCTAAAATTGAATCTGAAATTTCCCTAGCACTGTTTATTGCCCCCATGATATTTCTCTTTCAGTATCTCTAAGGTGCTTCTTGTATTCTATGTTGAAGACAAACTAATCGTCAGATATGAAGTCATGTAGTATGTAGAAAACGGGGACCCCTCCTGCCACTTATTTCTTGCACTACAAATGTGAAAGATAAAGAGGCATGAAAAGCTTCAAGATTGATGACTATTACCTTAAGAGAAGGGTTGAGATGTATCTACAAGTAGTTGTCTTCATAATTTTCCCAACAATAATCATCATATATATATATATATATATATTTCTATGTTTAATTTACCGTAAGGTAGTTAGCATCTGAGTTGGTGGTAAAAAGGGGACCCCCTTATGGTCAACATAAAACTTTAAACTTCTTTAACTGTTTTGGGTGCAAAAGAAAGTCCAAGTTCAATAATTTCTTCAGGTATAGCTATTCATTGTGTCATTATTGCCAACACATGAAATCTCAGAAAGTATTGTGAGTGTGAAAAAAAGAACTTGAGAAATGATGATTACTTAAACTTTACTTCCATGTTGGTAGTTACAAGAAATGATCATCTTCCTAATTTAACCAACTTTTGCTGCTACCCCCAAACCCAAAGGATAGACTAATGGTTATGGTGCAAAAAAAAAAGAGCATGTGGACTGTTGTACAAGAGATGAAAAGAAAAGGGAGTGGGTGGGGGAATATGAATAGATGAACCCAAATCTTGTTCAGAGGCCAACCAGTTTGGTCTAAAGTCTTGAAAAAGTATTATTTAATCCATACTTTTCAGCATATATATAGATGCATTGTGACAAAGCAATGTGCATTTATAAAGTTGTTTGACTTGAGCTTGAAAAAGGGTCTCTTTAAACTAGCAATGAACTCAAAGTAAAAATAAAGCTGCGGCCCTTTAGCCACATTTTTCTGGAATCTTTGGTTGATGAGATGAGATGAGATGAGATGAGATGAGAAGGGTCCCTCTTCACCAATTCTTTTCACATCTCATTTCTCTGTGATTTCTCCTAGCCACACTCAATAGAATGCATCCATATGTTGCTTTATTCTTCTAAGGAGCCATGACGCATGTTCTTTATACACAATTAGCATACATATGCCTTTTATATATGTTTCTTGGGGTAGGGTAGGGATGGTGTCTCTTTTTTGTAATAATTGAAGTAAAGTTGAACCATTTATCTTGTAATATCTTGAAACATGCAAGTTTTAAAGTATAAGTAATCCATGCAATGTCACACACAAAAGTTTATATGTAAGTGAATACCGCTGAAAGAAACTACGTAAGAACTCTGTTAATTGGTTAAAGTATGCTTATATATGAGGGAGGCAAGGAAATCACCTAGGCCAGTGAACAGCATGTAAGAATATATGAATACTGTTGTAAATGCTCCAAACTCTGAGAGGCACAGGATTTGAAATAGGGTCATTAAAACTTGAACACTTGAAGAAACTATTTTTCCACATGATATGATGAGCTTTCAAATTCTTTAGTTGCCTTACTCCTCTTATTGTCAAGTGTTCTTCTGTTTGAAAACAAAAGTTGAAAATGATTTTTCGAGTTAGAAAATTTTTAACTGCAACAACTTAGACGTGGACGCGACCACAAAGTCCAAGTATACAACTCATACATGTGCCCAACTACAAGACTTGAGGGGAAAAAACATGAGTTGTCAATTTAATTTAGTCACAGAAGCACCTTTCTTAATATCCAAGCATGGTGGTCCTGTGTAAAGATTGTGCCCATGGTAAATAGAGCCAAATAGGGGACACATTGCCCTACAAACTTCTTTTGTTACTATTGACTGATACAACCAAACAAAGACAACCATTAGTTTTTTGCACATGCATCCCACTTTCGCACTTGTGGGGATAAAGGGCAAATTTTTTGATACACAGCAGAAAATCTCCATGATTTCTATTGTGAGGGGTAGAACATGTTCTGTCATCAAATTTCAAACTGAATCTTCTGAAGAGAATATGGTTACTTTTTCTTAAAGATTACCATGATGAGATATATATATGTGGCCCTCCTTGCTTGTTGAGTTTCCTTCATCAGTGGATCACCAGGAAATTGTTTCCTTTTTACAACTGCCTTGGATACAACTTGGGTTTTTGCAGTTTGGTGAATTACTATATGATCTTGTCCAAGTTCTTGATGTTTGAACAATGTGTACTTTCATTCATGAAGATATATATTGCTCTCTCATTTCTAGTAAAGAATCTTATATAGAAATGAACTTTAAGTTTTCATGCATATTTTGTGAAGGAATTGGTGATAGAGATGAAAATTGAGTATGTCATCTCAACCATGTATAGTATGATAACTTTCCATACACATAAACTGTGGGAATAGCTTAGTGGAGGTAAAAGGTGGAGAGTCTCTTTCTGTACAAAACCCTTTTCATTCTTTGGTCCTCCTCTTTGTCAGAGTCCTTATCCATCCATATTTAACCTTTCCTCCTTCTAGCTTTGTGCCCACATGACACATATTGCTTTTGCTGGACCTCTTCCATCTGATGAGCTGGAAGAGGTGGCCAATCCGCCGGCGCCACCTCAGCGTCGCACGCGGTTTGGCATGTTCTACCACACTCTTGATCTTCTTGGCCTTGTCCCAATTACTTTGATCCCAATCAGACATTTCACATTGTTGATCGTGGGGCATTTTGGTGGTCTTACCTTTGTCCCATGAGGCAACACCATTTTTTCAAACTTGATTGATATAAAGGAGTCTGCAGTGGCAAACATTCTGAGTTACATCACTCATATCAATGCATTCATGAAAACTTGGGAACTATTTTCACTTTAGTAAATATGTCATGTGCCATGTAATCATGTAAAGAATGAAAATTTATAAAAACAAAGAGAGAATGGATAAAAGTTATTTCATGAACTCATGATCATGCATACAAATATTAGTACCAAGTAACCTATAAAAGATCATATTTTGATGGAATAGTAGTACATGGTATGATCTACATTTATTTGATCAGATGAAACAACCTGAATCCAATATTTCTCACTAAAACAATGCAACCATTTCTTTATACTATGTGCTGATGCAAAGAAACAGTGAAGTCAAAAGCCCACATTAGTGGATAACTGTTTACCATTCTATCAATCTTTTCTTGATTGATGGCAGTTCGAAAAAGCAGAAAGTAAAGCAACAGGGAAAAGAAGAAAGAGAAAGAAAAAGAAGAAAAGAAAACCTAACCTTCTTGACTGCAGGTTGATGATGAACTGTCACAAACCTCAGATTTCTGATGTTTGATGTCCAAACGATTCAGCAAACTTGTGAGAGCAAAAATCTTTGGGATGACCCTTTTTGGTGTCAGACTGTAACTGTTAGTTTGGTGAAGATGGGATTTTTGCTTTGAAGCTAAAACTAAGAGCTTTTCATTCAAACACAAGGCACAAACCCCTACAACCACCTCTCGTGGGTGAAAATAGCACAATGTCCTCTCATCTCTATGCTCATTCATCTTCACTTAGTTACACACACTCAGTGTGTGTATCTGTGTTGGGAGTATCAAGAAGACACTTACTGCAAAGAATTGAAATGCAAAGACAAAAGAGCAACTTATCTGTATCTGTGTGTGTGTGTGTGTGTGTGTGTGTGTGTAAAAAGAAACAAGCTAAGAGAGAAGAATGAAAATGGGAACAAAAGAAAACTTATATATAGTATTCTATAGTGCGTGTTGTGTGAAATTGTGTGCGTGTATGTATATATATATATATATACATAGAAAAAGGTGCAGCTTTACTTGAAAGATGAGCAAATGGAAGGGGTTGATAGGAATGAATGGCCCTACAAATTTATAGTGATGGACACTATTTAGTTGGTGTTTAAATGGCCATCCATTTCCACATTGCAAGTACATGTGGACTCATCAGTCGTTGATTAGATTAGATAACTTTACCATCCCTTTCTCCTTAGCTGTGGTTAATCCATGCAGATTTTTCTATCAGCATCCCTCTCAGTCCCACCTCTACTTTCACAAAAATCGTGTGGATGTGCGTTGCGATTTTGAGAAATACAAGGTGCACACAAATCCATATGCCTCTTTTTTGGCAAGTCCACTTACCTAAATTGGAATTATATTACATGATTTTTGGAAAGATTCAATTTTTCACTTGTTTTACCTGTTGGGATCATCCTCATTCCCTATATTATTAAAATGTCAAAATTGCTTCTTTTTGTTTTTTCTTTCTTTTCTTTTCTTTTTTTTTTAAAAAAAAAACTCTGCTGTCAAGAAGAAATATTTGATTTGCAATTCTTGAAGATATCCAATCACTACTCATTCTTTGTTTCTATTATTTATAAATTGGCTCATTTTTAGGCCCAAATGATGTAACAGGCCAGAATGAGAACTTGGAGTGCCAAAATTATCAGTGAAACAAGAGAAAACAGCAAGAATAGGTGGTATAGGCAAAACCAGAAAGAGTAGCATTGATGTAGATGAAGGTAAAAGTTTCTCTATTGTTTGGGGGGAAGGTGAATAGTGCTGTCAAGATTTCTGCACACTCTGTAAAAAAGGGTGTATTCCTATATAATTCATGATGAGTATAGCTTGGCAAGATCGTCCGAGAAGGTCTTCCTAATCACCTCTCTCTTGAGCTTGAGAGCTGCAGTCACAAGCCCAGATTCTGGAGTCCAAGGCTCTGACAGCAGTTTGATCTTCGCAGGAATCTCAAACTTCTCCAGTTTTGCAGCTTTTGCTGCCTGCACGATACGAGTTGAAGTGAATAGAAGTACCTTGAGTAATGAAGTGGTTTGAGCCAACTTGAACATTAAACCAATGATAAGATCATTGTATTCAAAACCTTCATAGTTTGTAGTTTGAGCATGAATAGAAGTACCTTGAGTAATGAAGTGGAGACTTCCTTCAGAGTTTCTTCCTTCCCGCACAAGTCTGCAAAATCAGAATATGTGATTCCTTGCTTAGAAGCCCAGGCTTCCAAACTGGCCTGAGAACCCACCACCAAAGCGACACAGTAACTGTGGAAAGAATCAGCATGCAACATTATATTGTCGACGTATGAGCTGACAATTAGAGCAGCCTCCACCTGCATAGGAAATTGTTAATATCTGACAAAACTCAGATTCAACAGTGAGATAAATACAAAGACACAAATCGTGGTTTGTACCTTTCCTAGGGAAACATATTCTCCATGTTGAAGTTTAACAATGTCCTTTTTGCGATCAATGATCTCAAGGCAACCATCAGCATGGAATTGCCCTATGTCACCAGAGTAGAACCATCTTGTTCCTCTCTCATCGACCTTCAGGCACCAGAAAAATAAAATTTCAAAACTTTATCATATGCTTTGATGGACGAATACAAGAATACAACCCTAGTTCATTACAAACATTTATACCTTG
This sequence comes from Sesamum angolense, assembly GCA_034509725.1. Classification (NCBI taxonomy): domain Eukaryota; kingdom Viridiplantae; phylum Streptophyta; class Magnoliopsida; order Lamiales; family Pedaliaceae; genus Sesamum; species Sesamum angolense. Next base: position 12,967,155 of record JACGWL010000012.1, read on the forward strand.
TAAACTTCCTTTGTTTTGTCATCATTTTTGAAGTATCCAAGAGAACATTTGGACCACCGATAACTATTTCTCCACGTGCCTTTGGAGAATCACTAATTAAATATCCACCCTCAGGCCAATCAACCAACTGAAATTTACAAATGTTATATTGCAGTAAACATTTTTAATCATGTGAATGATTATAAAGTAATTGGAAACTATGAACAAGAATTCCGATTTCAATGATGCATGGTGATACTGAAGTTAACTAAAACTGATGCATTTACCTTGATGATTGAGCAAGGAAGTGGAGCACCAACTCGACCAACAGATGTATCATCATATTCACTGAAGGTCCCACCAGCACAGGTCTCGGTAAGACCATACCCTTGACCAATTGGAGCACTGAAACAATTGAAACAGTGACCAACAAGTGGAAGTTGAAAGAATTCAATCCCAAATCATATATATTACAAAGGGGGAAAGGATGAAAAAACACCGCATATTCATAATGACATATCAGACACAATAATGTAGTTATTAGGGCATACAAATGGATCTGTTATTCAAGTTCCACCTATTTAAAAAAACTGAAAACTTCATATATTAATTGTACAAAAAAACTTTTATATTAAGAGAAATTTGACTAATCATGGATATAAGAGCAATTCGTCCCAGTAAACACATACAGATCATATATTCTTGTGTTTGATGTCCCTTCTTGTTCTAGCTTGTTTCACAATGTCTGGTAATTTCCTAACATAAAGATTGTAGACAAGAAAGCTTTTATGAAGCTCTTTCGTAAAATGTTTAGTAGCATGACAGTTATATTGTGGAGAGTTATAGAGCCTCTCCAACAGTGAGATTAAGTCAATCCAAATAATGGTGAAATTGAAATTAAAATAAGCTTGTATTGTTGCATGGGTCAAATTCATAGAATAGAGACCATAAAATTTCCTTTGATACTTGGAGTTTAGAGTCATACTAACCCAAGGCATATATTAATAAATCTTTGAGTGTCACCAGAAAGCGGAGCCCCTCCTGACAATATGAAACGAATACGACCACCCAAAATTGCTCGAACTTTTCTGAACACCAGAAGGTTCCACAAAAGTCTCTCTAAGCCCCATGCTCCAAACCAACTGCCATTTATAGCAGACAATCGACGAGCATATGCCAAATCAAATAGTTTCTTTGAGAGTCCACCAGTAGCATCTATCTGAATTTTTACCAAAATTTAGCTTAAATGTATCAATTCTTGCTATCTCAAAGAAATTGAAAATAAGTCAATTCGTAGGAAAAACTTCAGACCTTTTTACGCACGCCATCTCGAACACGATCAAGAATAGCAGGGACAGCTGCCATCAATGTTGGTCTTAGTACTGTAGCATCCCCTTTAGTTCCCCTCTTTATCTTATTTGAAGTATCAGTAAGAGTCAAAGGAGATCCATATCCTATAGAACTTCCAATGGCTGCTATAATATTCTACATTCAAATAGGTATCTCTCAACAATTTTTCAACAAGTGACTCTTAATGAATGTGAGTTTAGAGTCCGGAATATTTCATACCTCTGCTGCAAGTTCAAGAATGTGAGCCAGTGGCAAGTACGCTAAATAAACATCTTGGTTTCCTAGTCCAGGGACAATTGTCATCACGGCAGATACTGTAGCTAAAACATTGCCATGCGTCATCATGACTCCCTGTGAGAATAAAAGCTTCACTTAATAAACTCAGCCAGCTACTAGACAATACAATAAAATAAATATCTATTGGTAGTGAACCACCAACTTAGTAAAACAAAGTATGTCAAACAAGTAGATTTGCAAATTTAATGTATACACACACACACACACACACACACACACACATATATATATATAGAGAGAGAGAGAGAGAATGTTAAGAATTATGCAAACTGATAAGGACATCAAAAACTTAAATATGGCCCGAACCGTAAAACTCATACTAACCTTGGGCATACCAGTACTACCACTAGTATACATTATCACAGCAATATCAGCTGAAAGTGGTAAATCTGGGTCAACTGGATTTTCGCGGCCCAATTTTTCTACATCTGAGAAGGAAGTGATAGTCCAGCTGTTGCTTGCAGAAACCAATGAAGCATCTGACTGGAATTCATCATCCATGCATATAATACGCTTAACAGTGTCAAGCTGTCCACTTACATTTGCTATTTTCTTCAGTTCCTTATATCCGCAAATCACAGTTGTGACCTCTGTCTGAAGTAGAGTGGAACTTTTAAGAACATGTTAATGAGAATAAGAAGATTACACAACAATGGGAAAATGTTAATGCTGAGTGCCTTCATCATAAGTAGCCCTTTCAATCATGCATGTAATCATGAAGTTATCTTCACTTGGATCCATGATATTGTCAGAGAAAAGCGAGTTCTGAAGTAGGTGTATCTTCTTCTTTTTCTTTTGTCTGTGTGTGTGTGTGTGTGTGAGAGACCTCTGAATGGCACAGAGCCTCTTCACCTAGAGATGCATAAATGGTCACAACAGTCACATTTCGCCTGAAACAAGCCTGGTCAACAAAAATTAAGAATATCAGTGCTTTCAGCATGCTTGATGTATCTCATTGTAAGGTTACCATCCTCATAGAACATTAATAACTTTGTACATCTACAAGGAGGGACAGAGAATGTTCATCTGAGTATTTCATTGTCCCTTGTACAAGGGGTTCAAGCATTAAAATGAGAAATTATCTAGTGGATCCTAGGGTTGAAGAATGAAACCAAACTATTAGCAAAACATGACCACGATGGCATGATCTACCTACCTGCAAAGCAATGAACCATTCTTCACGCGTATCAGCAAAGATAGCTGCTCGCTCTCCCTTTTGATGTCCAAGTTGCACCAAACCAGAGGCAAAGTTGCAAACTGCCTCAAACACTTGCCCATAACTCAACCATTCATAATCACCCAAATGCAGCTTCTCAAAAAGACCTTCCATCAGATGTCTCCATTTCTCTAGCAATTAATTTCCGAGTCCCCAATAACCTCATGTTGGAATGTTTTTCGCATGACTGCTCGAAAAGCTCAGCAAGAGTTGTGACCCCTTCCCAAGCTGATTGCACAGGTGAACTAAACCGGTAGTTTCGGATTGCATAACCAGGCTCTCCACCAACATCCACTGGCAAACCTCTTTTTTTCCCCTTCTTCGTGCCACGAACTAGAAGCGTGACCACGAGTGGAATAATGACGCCAACATAATAAGGACCCATTTGAAGAATGCTGCCAAGAAACCCAAAGGCAATGAAATCAGGCCTGATTACACCAAAAACACCTTCCGACAAACTCAATGACGCCTCTGATGAAGTATCACAGAATTACAGCAAAGTCAGCCTAATAATGAAGACCTATAAAAAAAAGTTAACTAATCTTGAGTGCTGCAACACAGCTGCAGGCTTTGAAATTTTAGAATACTAAATTGTATCAACATAACAAAGACCGAAGAAGTAACTCTGAGAGAAAGCAATTACTCTGATCCCCAGCAGATATTAGCAATTATCCCATGAAATCATTCTCAATAAGCTCTCAGCAAGTAAAACTACATAAATCCGGACCACATAGCTGAAAGCCAAACACCGATACAACATATTACAGGGCCAGTTAGTACCAAACGGCAAGGCATCTAATAGAAAACGCCATAATAAAGGCCGAAATGCATGAGCATTTCCTCAGCTTCGACCCTGTCCTTTCACAAACTTTACAATAAACATAGGCCACCCCCAACAGCCCACCTCGCCCTCCACCCCAGAGAGAAAGGGGGAAAGAAACAGAAAGAAAGAAGCAAACACTATAACAATGAACAAAACAGAGAATCAAAACAAACCCTTTCCAAGAAACAAGAAATAAATGTAACAACATGAACAGAATCATACCTTGAACAGTTAGCAATAAACCTTTGAGCTGCAGCAGACGTAAATCAATTGGGTACAACTTTGAGTCAAACGATCCCCATTACAAGAAACCAATGTGAAAAGTTGAAAGGTAGAATTTTTATTCGGGAAACAGAGGAGTTAAAAGGGACGAGAAATCCTCAGACAACAGAGAGAGAGAGAGAGAGAGGAGTGTTTTCTGTGTTGGCGGAAAGAACAATGAGAGCAGAGTTTGGAGTTTCAGAAAGAGTAGTGAAGCTGTGCCTGTAAATGTGATTGCATGTAAGCCTTTATGGGCTTTTGGTCTTTACCCACTTTGGAGTATCCCATGGGTTTTGGTTTTGGCTTTGGTTCGGCGGAGATTTTGTTTAGACCACACACACACACACACACATTGAAATTTTGTTTCTTTATTAGGTTGGAGGAATTACTGAAAACAGCACAGCACAGCACTACTACTACTTTGTGGTTGCCATTTTTCTCTTCTTAGTTTGGTTCTGTCCTTGGATGAATTCCTCCTTTTACTTTCCTTATTCCCTTTTTGCTGCTTACTATTAATTTATTTTCACTTATTAAAAATAGTCAAGTTTGATGGTATGTAGACGATGAGTTTGAACCTAAACTTTCCTTAATTTATCAATCAATATATTGAAATATTCATCCAACATTGAAATTGATCAGAATTCTGAATTTCAAATTTCTTTCTATATATGACTTTGTAAGATAAGCAAAGCTTACCAAACCTATCCGCCCGTTTGAAGGAGCAATGCGTACATCTCCTAGGTCACCAAATGAACAGTTTTTAATATAATATATCTTGCAGTCAAAGATTTCAAATAAAAAGTGTCAACTACTCTTACTACCCATATTACGAGCAACAATGGTAGAATTGACATCTTGTAACATGTTTTTTCCTTTTACAACCTAATATACAACAGGAACGTATCATACATAGACCATCAATAGTGTTCCTCATTAACATAAAATTTCCACATTCTCATATATAAAGTTTGGCCTCTGAGGATAAAGAAAAATTTAGAAATCATGAGCTAACAAGAAAGAAAATGGAATAAGCACAATCTAACTCAACACAAATTTCATTTTTGGTCTTTCCTGGCAAGACCTGGACCTACAGTTTAGAGAAAAGATGCTGTAAAAAACAGAGGGTAGAATTTCCAAAACGGCGACATCAAGAAAAACTATGGCGGGAGAGATGTCAAGCGGATCTCGATACATCCAATGGAAAGTTCTGAAGAAACTGGTGAATGTATGGCGGCAGCAGATCCCATTTAGCATCCAACCTTGTCAAGAAATATACTTGAATAACTCCATTCACCTTCTTGACAATTCTGCATGCAGGAGGACAAATGTGAATAATAGCTGACTGGACAAATTTAAAAGAAGGTGGCAGATCAAAATAAGAGGTCGAGATCAAATGAATTCTCCCTTCATCACAAGCACTTGTGTGCACAAAATGTAAAATAGTATTTTTCATTGGAAACAACTACTAAATGACTATGTGACTATCTCAGTTCTGCTGGCATCTTTTTCACTGCCTTACTTATTTACCTCTTGCAAAACTTATTTTCTAGATCTCTTATTATGCATGCATACTCAGTAAAAGTTAACAAATTTCCCTAAAGAAGGATTAAATCAAATTGTGCTCAAATTTAAAGGATTGTGCCAGTGAAACTAAATAATATGTGATAACATGAATAGAAAGTAAATAGAAAAGTCAAACCATGATTGCAAAAAATAAGGAAATAGACCTTGATAAAGACAAGCCTTGACAAATTAAGCATGAGATTACATAAGAATCTTCTGAGGCTTCTAGCTAACTCGGGCCTCGAATATGAAAGTCCACAGATAAGGCAGAAAAAAGATGACATACAGAGGAAAATAGCATCATTAATTTCTGAAATATACCTCAGTTGATCCAAATATAAAGCCATGGGGAGGTCATTCACCAACTTCTCATGCTGCTAACCTTTAGTCCCACCTCATTCTTTGAGCTTTTATCCTACGTTTTCAGCATGTCAAGAAATTTTACAGGAAACACTTGCATCTCTAGATGTAATTATAAAATTAATATCATGGTTATCTCAGAACTCATAATCAAGAAATGAATAATAGAACTAGTTGATTCATGTCCTAGTTACCTTACTTTTTTTGTGTTTCTTACCGCCATTGGTATCTTCATCTCCATCACGCTTCCTTTTCTGGAATCACAAAAGTGATTTATGTGCCAGTCAATGAATTGAAAGGCGAGTAATATAGGAAAAGGCAACAAACTATCTGAGCATAATTCAAAAGAACGGGTATAAAAGATGAAACAATTAAAAATCTACAGGTTCTCAAACTTCCACAAGTCTGCTCTTTGTCCCACCTAAAGGGCATTTTTATTTCTTTGTTGGACCTCATCAATCAGTGAAGAAATACTCTGATAAACAGAAGTTATACGCTATAAAAGATTATTCCTGGTCCTTCATTGAATTCAAAGCATGCAATAGTTTATGCCAATCAACTAGCTTTGGGTATGGATAAAAGTCCCAGAATAGATTTTACTCTCTACCAGAAAAAGCAGCTACATAATAAAACCTGGTGGTTTTTATCTTTCTTTTTCTCCTTCTCTTCTTTACTCCGATGTTTGTGCTTCTTGAGCTCTTTATCTTTCTCTCTGTCTTTGTCCTTGTGCTTTTTATGCTTGTCCTTGGCAGTAAACTCACTTCTAGGTTTGACAGCAACAGTAGGAATTCCCTTCTCAGACTACAGAACGGCACAAGATGCTATCAGATAGTACTTTTTCAGGTTAAAATTCAGCAAAATCATTACTAGAACTGGAAGGAAACCAGCTTCTACCCCAATTTTGGTGCATTAGGGAATAGTTATGCAACATTAATAGCTCAGGCAAAAAGTGCAAACTCAATCGAGCCTCAATGCAGAAAGTTTCTTACAGTGGGTAGGTCGACTGATGCTGATTCCTGGAGGTGAAAGGCTTCTCCAAGGACATCTAAATTGAATGGCTGAATGCATGAATTAGTATCTCTGGGAAAGTATTCTGAATGAGCTGATCCAATTGCATTCCCTCCCCTTTCCTAATATCTGTATCTCCAACCACATCATAAAGGTAGTGTGTGTCTAGAAGTGACACAGTACCCGACTTCTTGCAGAAAAACTCATGGTGAGGCAACAACTTGTAGTAACTTATAAGATCCAGACCACCTGTAAGTTCTCTGGGCCCTACTTCCGTAACAGGGCGAAGCCGGTAATATTTAGTGCATTGAATGAAATATCAGTGGAAAATATTGGTCAAACCAAAAGATTGCCAAACCATGCATGTAACATCCAGAAATACAAGTGAGAACTTTGCTACAGTGATCTGATTGTATCAAATGTTCTAAAATCCATCATTTTTGGTTAATTGCCTTCAAATATAGCATTATGCAATCAGAAAACTGGGAGCTCACACCATCTCAGGGAGCAAGAACTGGTGAGAATTAGCTTAAAATTTTTCCCCTTTTGGTTTTTGGATAGTAGATTTTAGGAGTTGTCTTGTAAAGTGTATGATTAATCCACTTGTTCAAAAAGTTAACATTATTCTCTGGCTACTCTCTTCATTAGACTCAAATGTGGTCCATGCAAAACAACCAACTGAAAGACAAACTTTTTTTATCTAGAGAGGAACTACATAATATTTCTTTAATTATAAGCATTGTTCATATTGTAAACAAACTTTAATGCCATCACAACGGGAAGATACGGAAAAATTAGAAATCTAGCTCCATCTGCTACTATGGATTCTTCTACAGATTCAATTCTTCTATCATGTTTTTTTGTAAAAACAATAAGAGAAGGGAACATAACTCCGTAATGAAATCAGGGAATAGCATGACAAGTTCCAATGCAAAAATGAAGTCACAAATAATAAAAGATATTGCAAACACTGCAAAAGTTTTACAAACTCATCATCCTGACAAAGAACATTCCAACCTCTCCCGAACTTATTGCTACCAGTATCCATGAATCAGCAGCTGATAGGTATCCAGAGCATTAGACCCTGATATATTAAATGAAGCTATATTTAGTTTTCCACTACAGCTCGACCAGATTTGATCAAAACATAGAACCAAGAATAGAAACTTTAATACTACCTCGCTCCGCATTATGAGTATCCTTACTGCTAAAGTACAAGCCAACCATATCAAATCTTATTCATCTAGTTTCGGCAAATATTTATGTGACTATCAAATCACAATCTTTGCGACGCTTACATATTACTTAAGCATAATGTACGCAACCAAAAAAAGGGGGAAAAGAAAAGATAGTATAGAATATTACATCGTACGATTACCGAGGTTACAACTCCAGATTCAAACAGAAGTAATAAGGATTAACAGGAAACGGAAAAAGGAATTCATACGAAAACAATCAGGGAGATAGATTGGGAGGAAAAACCACCACGGGAAGTATGCAAAAGGTTGCAGTACGAACCAGAACCAGTAAAATTTCAGAAATTTCAACGAAAATTTGAGAAAATTAAAAAGCTAATTTAAGCGAGCGAGAGGGAAAAAAAAAAAAAAAAAAAAAACTCACTTCAAAAAGGTGGACAAATCGCGGGAGGCTTTGGAGGTCGTCCGGCCGGTAGTCCGATTTTGTGTCTCTCCTTCCGGAGGCTGAGCAATTGCATTTCATTCCAACCGCAAACATGCACGTAACCTTTTTATTTTTATTATTATTATTATTTTGGTTTCTCTTTTGAGGAAGGAGATATGATTGTGGAACGAAGTCATATGTCATAAATGGATTATATATATACGTTTTAATAAATTAAAATTTCATTCTCAATTGTTTTGGTTGTGTTGAAATAACAACAAATTATTCAACAATCCTCAGTCGAAAATATTCAAATTTTAGAATCTCCTTTTAATAAAATGAGTTTGCGGTGCAATTTTAGTCTATTGCAATCGAAATGAATCCAATTTTTTTTATTGAAAAAGTTTTACCTGATCGTATCCTAACCTAACCAAATATACTACGAAAACTACATCTTTTGAAATACAAATTCGAAATGAACGAGGAAAGAAAATTGAGATCGAAGAAAATTTAGAAAAAGGCATGACCAATGTTCTGACGAAGAACTGCATGCTTCATACATCACCCGACGAGATGGCCTTTTCTTGGTCAAAACACTATTTAACAGACCATATATGATCATCAACACCCATCCAACGACTTGGACCAGAGTAACTTATAGCAGTCTTAAGATACCTACATCCCGACTTTCTGTTGCATAGACTTTCTGTACATACGTTTATCTTGGCTCGGAAAGAAGGTTCCCGGAAAATAATGACTATTTATCGCCTGAAGATAAAAAGGAAAGAACGATCGATAGAGGAGGACTCCCCAGGGACCAAAAAACTCTTGCTGGTTATCAAAATGTAAAATTAACTGCTACAGCTAAATTCCGCAGTTAGAGATGGGCGTATCATGCAGCTAAATTCAAGGGAGAAACCAACTTGCAGAGTTTGTGGTTCTTCCTAGCTCAACTTGCCGATGATCTTCTGTTGCTATCATCCTGTTGATTCCCATGAGATGCAGCTCCTGAGAACATTCCCATCATAGACCTTAAAGCCCCAGATAAATCCTCAGGCAGTTCATTAACATTGACATTTATGTTCCCGCCAACTCTGATGCCTGGCTCGTTATGTATACCAGCTTCATCCTCTCCTTCATGTCCATTTTGAGGGTGTGGTCCTGGGAAGGCATTACCAGCCATATTCATTAGCATGCTAGTGATATCGGCAGGAAGACCATTGATGTTGAATGGCATGGAAGCAAATGGAGGCATTCCCGCAGCATTACTTCTAGATCCACCTCCATGTTGATGGCTGGACTGTTCATGACTGGTGGAAGTTGAACTCTATAAATGCGAATACAACCCAAAATGTGTTTCAAGTAAGTGCTCATATTCAGCAAATATTCAACAAGATGCCAGTGACACAAGCATCTTGTTTGTCAGTATTAGTTAATATTAGAACAGAGAATGTTGCTTTGCCAAATCCAAAACAGAAAGAGCAGAACACTTTTATAATGATAGCATATAACTGATGTTATGACAATTACAGTTGCTCCTTGATGAGAATGCATTATTTGGTCAAAGGTTAAAACTTGATAACCAAAGCTCGCCTTCATTTATGCAGATCTCTAGACTAATATACAAAGTAAGAATGCAATAATCCTCACAGCATTAGTTTCAAGTTATCACTCTACAGCGGAATAATTACCTGACCAGGCCCTGCCCTTTGTTGCTCTTCTTTCAGTTTCTGTTCGGCAACCTAGAATCAAAGAAAGAAGGATATCACATAGGACTATGAACCACCACACACAATAATCCTTCAACTATCAATAACATTTATGCACTAACCCGAATATTCTCTTTCACTGAATCATTGTTAGGATCCAGCTGCAAGGCTGCCAGAAAGATGATAATTCCATTAGTAACAACAGTTTCACACAATCCACCTTTCTGTAGGCTTGTGTGTGTTTGTGACTTCTTTACAAATCTACACAAAATTCATTCGGGATACCAAATAACATATTCTCAGTTCAAGAACTTAGCAGCAAGCATATGATGTCAACCAACATCTGAAACAATGTGAATGGTTTGATAATTCTAGTTCCATGCTAACCCATCTAAAGCAAATGCATGATACTTATATGTGTCATCATCCCAAGGTGAGATGAAAAAGATTCTGGACAATGTTCAGTTGCTAGTCTGAATAAAGTCGTACTTATTCTATTCCACCAACTTGAAAGGAGTACATGTCTCAGAGGTTATCACAACCACCAACCTTTCTTAAATCCTTTATCAATTGCATCCCTGTACTTCCCTTGAGCATAATAAGCAAACCCCAAGCGACTATAAGCCTTGCTATAATTTGGATTAATCTCTATGGACTTTAGACAATCTTGGACTGCATCAGCATATCGATGAATCTGGGTATAGGCAGCTGCCCTGAGAAAATTTGTATAAGATTTCAAAACTTGAACAAGAAAAATAATAAAAGAAAATTCATTTTAGTAAATGTTAAGTCACAGAGTGGTGCTCATGGGAAGTAGGGGAAAAAATGAAGATCTGGTCCAAAAGCTACATTGGCTCTATGAGCACATTGGAACCCAAGTATTCGTCTTTAGGAATGTCATTTGAAGAAATGGAGATTTCAAATAGAAAGATATAACATTATAAATTAATAACAATATGTTGCTAACCTGTTGCAGTAGTAAACAGCATTGTCTTCACATAGAGCAACAGCAAAAGCATACAGCTCGATCGCTTCTGTGTAAAGTTTAGACTGCATGGCCTTATTACCTACAAAAGGGAAAAAAAAATTGAACAAGCATGAGAACACCTTGTATATCAGGAGTAAAAAAACCATGGAGGAAAAATGAAAATAGCAAAAGTGAATGAATAATCTGAAAGAATGACATGAGATGAAAAGAAATACCTTGTGATTTGAATGTTTCTGCCAGGATCTTCTGGTCAAATGTTTGACACCCTGCTATTTGCATTTCCTGTTACCATTGTTTTAGACATAAAGATGATATAGAAGTACAAAAATGATCTTAAAGCAACCAAAGAATATTCAATCAGGTGAATCACCAAATGGGCAAGAGTTTAATCATATGATAGCAAGATGACAACTTGATACTAATATAAAAGAGTGCACATAAAAAGAACTTGGCTATTACTCGAACCTATTAAAAAAAATGAATTGAGGACAGCATATTGATATGAATGTTCACATATTTGAAAATCTCAAACCCAAGAAAGACAGGGCCAAGGAATGATTTAAAGTCCACCCTGTGAAACTAGCTGCTTGAACACTGAACATAATCTGCCATCTATAATTTATAACTCCCTGTTCACAATGGCATAACACCATCCATAACTCACCATCTTGTCAGTCCTATCACCATAGTCATCTAGCATTCCTTTTGACCAAGCATTACTTGTAACTTTCTCTTCTGAAACAATCCATCAACAATATCCAAAATGTTCCTCTTTCTGCCATAGGCATTACAACAACTGGTAGATACTTTTATGCAGTTGGTTTGTACTCCTCTAAGTTGTGACACCATGACAATGTACAGGAAACACAAGCAATGAATTTTAACATACTGTTTTATAACATTGAAATTCTAATTTGACCCATGCTTCTCAGATAAGAAATAAATCACTAATCGTTGAATCAAAATCACATGTAAAAATGACTTGGTGCATAACTTATACTGTTTTTCATATAGTTCACGTTAATATGTAATGGTACTGTCAGTACACAACTTTGTATAACTAGTTCAAAAACTACAAAATTCTGATGTGCACCCGCTGCTCAGTGTATTCAATGAGGCACCTCATACCTCCACAGCTTTGTGAAATAAATATGTTGCTCTGTCAAGCTGCATCTGATCATCATTTCCGTCAGGCATTCTTCTGAAATAGTGGATCTTTTCCAGAGCACCAAAAAAATTGCCCAAAGAGTTCATCTTTCCCTGCCAATGCAAGATAAACTTATTCCTTAGCAAAAAGGAAAATGTCCTTCACATAGAAGGCAAATTATCAACCAGTCACTAGTATTCAGAAAAGACATGCCTTCCATTTTGTCTCCTCCCCTTAATCAAAACTATCAGTCAATCCTAAAGCAGCAGGGTGAATTCCAGATTCAAGCATCTAGAACTATTGTTGTTTTATGCTACAAATCTCATGTTTAGAGCAAAGTTTCTTAATAGGATGGAAATCAATGGTCCTGGTCAAGAATTAAGAACTGTATGATAGCTAAACCAACTTGGTTAAATACTACGGTTGATATGGATCAAATTCAGCTGTCTGGGACCCTTAAACCTTTCCCCTACATGAGCTTTCTTTTCGTTACTTTTTCACCCACGTTAGCTAGACCCTTCAGTACTTTTCCCACAAGGAACTACCAGACCACATGCTGACTTTAGAAACAAGTTCATCTGCATACCAATCAGAGAAAAATTATGGGCAGCAGATCAACTGTATGTTGACACAAAAGGTGTTTTATTTTGAGAATGCAGCTAGTTTCTTGTTGTACAATCCTGACCCATCCATGTTCACCATAGTAGTGGTGGTAATGAAAATAAAGGACTTAAGGTCTTCTGATCAAATCTGAATAACAAGAATGTGCAGTCTTATCAAAGAGTCTTAAGCATGGAAAATCATCAATCATCCACAAGAGCTACATATGAGAATATTGTTTAAGCAACATGGAAAACAGCATTCAGCCTACCAGGTGAATGTGGTTCTCTTGTCTTGTCCTCTCCCTGCATATGCAAGAATATAGAATTAAGATCAACCTAATTTCCAAATGCAAAGAATAGACAAGATAACCATTGTTACCTCAATCCATCCAGCAAGAAGATAATGTTAAAAGAACAAAAACAAAAGAAGAGATATAGGGGACACATTAACCATCATATCCGAAATCTAATTTTGACCAAACTTGCATTTCGTTTTCATGAAAAAGACTTTGTCAAGCAAAGAAAATACATCAAGACTGTACTCGATAGCAGGTTGGAGAATATGTTGGAAATTGGGACAGAGGAGGTTGCTGTCTTTCACGAAAAATTTGAGGACACAAAGAATGCAGTGTAAATAAAATAGTTATTAGTTATTGCCAAACACCAAATAACAAATCATATCAGTGGGTAACATCAGAGCAACAAAGTGAAGAAAGGACAAACCTCAGCATTCTTTCCCGAGGACGACGGGGGTGCACCAGAACTTCTCTCACTATCAACAGCTTGACGCGCGATCGCTTCACGAGAGCTGAAAATATCGATTAAGGAATCACAATTTGGCTGGCTGTGGAGGGAAGACTGATCAATCTTAAAAACCTCCGCTAAACATTCCTTCGCAACATCAAGCGCTTCACTATCAACTCCCTCTGAAGGTTCAACTGTGCATATAAAACAATTTCCATGAGTAAAAAAAACAAGTCTTTTCAGTCAAATGAATTATTCCGGACTATAATTACTGATTCTTCGCAATCTTAGCCAACATGCTATTAGGTAGGGCTTTTTTTTTTTTTTACAGAAAAGACCAAAATAAGCACAGCTACGGTCAATCGTAGACTTATACACGATAGTACGAGTGATTACCGGAGTTGAGGAATTGGAGGAAAGAACGGGCGATGCGGCGGGAGAGAGGGGAATCAGTTGTCAGATTCGCCATTGATGGACGCACTGCGGCCAAGCAAAGTTTTAATTCTTTTCCCCTCTTTCCTTGTTAATAAGAACTATCGATCATGTTTGGAAGTAGGTGCATCCATATCTTATCCCGGTTTTACTTGTGTTCAAATTTGTATAAACTACGACTCTTCGGCCGCCGTTATATCAATATATTATAATTAAAAATAAAATATATATATATATATATAAATTAAAAATCAACTCAAATATTATTTGTACAAAAAAACTAATAAAATAATACTATAAATTATTGGTTGTGCATCTATTTTTTATATATTAATAAAGATGAATACCAATTTTTCAAAGTAATTTGAATTGTTTAAATATTTTTATAAAATATTAATTATATAATTACATTAATATTTCAACAAATTAAATAATGTATCAACACAATCAATGTATGAATATAATAAAAACTAATGAAATAAATTAAAAGCATTTCGAGAATATTAACAATTTCCCCTGAAGATAAAGAAGAAAATTCAAAGACAATGGCAATAACTTTTTCTTTTTTTAACAAAACACACCTAACTATGGGTCCAATTAATCCACCATTTTCCAATATATGAATCAAACAAAAATCCCAAATGAGTATGGATGGAGTCTGCCTGCCTAGACAAGAATGTTGACATTACTACAACTACTGCTCAGAGTCAGAAGACTATTGTACAATTCTATAGATAGGAATCAGCAAAGTAGATGAAATAAACACACTCCGAGTTTACCACCTCCATCCAACCCTCATGTACAACTGAAGAGGAGGATCAGATCAGCCATAATATATATATATATATATAGATAGTCACATAAACATAACATCTATTCATAATTCACTTCCACTACATAGATTTATCTGTGTAAGGTCAGTTGTCCTTAGTATGGGGATGGGTAACTTTGCCTTCCTGTTTCAGAAAGTAATGAATGCTATACACCTCAAACTTTCTGTCTTCGAGTCCTCCTCGGCATCGGAAGATCCTGATGAGATGAAATAGAACACACAGCATCAAACTCAAAGAAGAAAATGAAAGGCTGGCATTATTCACATCGGTGCAGTAAAAGTTATTCAAATCATATACAAATGAAAAACTCTTGCAAACACGGGCATATCTGCAAGCAACTTCTGTGTGAATGACTGTTAAGTTCACAATAATGAAAAAGAACTTCCCTATCGAGTACTTGTTTCACTGCATGAGTACATTAACTGAAATAGTTATCCTGAAAATCTTGATAGACGGTTGTAGGACAACTTCAGGCTAACTGTATTCAGGTTTCATCATGGCCTCTTAACAAATAATTCATCTTTTTCCAAAAATCAAAACAAAGAAGAACTAGAACAATGTCTTACATCGTTGATGCTTGTATCAATGACTTCAGATGTTGACTTGCCACTAGCATCTTTACATCTCTTTGCTCTTTTCACTGCAAGCAAGAGAAAATTTTTAAGGGATGAGGAGTTCTTTCAATCCAGATATAGATGAAAAAGTACATTGAGAAATTTCAAGCACCAGATAATGAGTCCATGTCTGTTCCATAATAACAACTAATGCTAAACCTGATTGCATGTGGACAATGATGAAACTTGAAAATACAAGATAATGAGACACAACAGCTTACAATGCAAGCTTATTGCTGCGGGTTAATGAATGCACAAAGGTACCTTATGTATATGGTATTACTGGTACTGATTTAAATATTCCTTGCAAGAGCACAACCAACCGTTGTTCCACAGACCTCATAACTTCAATCATGACTCATTAAATTTTAGTGCTAAGCCAACTGATGGTGTGAGTTCATGAGCTTTCAGTTCTAATTTGACTGAACATGTTTCCAGGAAATGCAAGTGAATGATTATAGAAGAATTGCATTGCTTCTCTGCCACATTCAAGATATTATGAAATATAGAACAAATTGTTCTGACGGGGATCCTGTTAAGCATAAGAAAAAATATTACCAGCCTGGGAAACCTTTCTGCCACAGATGTCTCCATTCTTTGGCAGGTTCTCTTGTTTGGAATCACATCTACATCTATGTGTATCAACAGCTTTTCTTTGATCATTAGCAGAAGAAGAATCGTGGCTGTGATCGCTACAAAATCCAAGCGTTACAGCACAGAATAGTAAACAGTAAAGGAAAAGAAAGAGTGAAAGGGTAACAATTAAGTCAAAGTAAATGGCTTTCTGCACATTCACTGAAATGGGATGAAAGTAAAATCAACATCCAGATTTTACCCCTTTTGAAAATACAAGTGCACATTATCCAAATTTTGAAATTCAAATCACATCCATTAGCTGGTAATTGGAAGAAATGATCTAATATAAAGCTCCTTTATGTGTTTGTTTCAGATAGTCTGAAAAGTGAAACTGCATGAAACTAAAACAAATTTGAGGATCATGAGGGAGGTGTTCATGGTAATAACTACCTCTCCCTTGTTATGTTTTATTAGCATCAGCTATACAGGGTATCAGAACCAGGGGAAAGGAGAGATATATGATTCTTGAAAGATATAATAGGAACATGAAGAACAAAATTAGCCAAAAAAATGAAAGGAAAACAGGAGACACATTATCATGCAAGAAAATTTCTTGAGTTCTAAGACCTTACCAATATTGCACTTGGAGATAATCCAAATCCTGTTGCAGTAAGTCCTTGTTAGTCACTCTATACTATCCAACAAGACAAGGTGTCTAAAAACATATAGTAGCATACATAACCATCGCACTTAAAGGAGTAATATGGCATCAATAATTAAATCAGGAATGCATTCCCTTCAAGAGCATTCTAGTGATTCAAATGAACTGATATAAAATCATACTTACAGCGATAAATTTCTACTAAAACCATAACAAAATACATGCGGAGTTACGTTATATCAGAAATATAGCATAAAAGGGTCAACATAGCTTTATATGGCATCTAATGTGGTGAATAAAAATGTGCTTGTTTCCAAAACATATCCCCCTTTCTCCAAGATATTGCAAATATTGTTCACATAATAGAAGATCACTTATATTCATTCTGGTCTTCTTCATCTGTCACCAAAGATTTTGCCGTTACTAGCTCTTTCGTTCCTTTGGCCGCAAAACTGAGGGGCCAGAGTGATCATCTTCCACATGAACTAAAATACTAAGAACTAGACAACACACACTTATGCCAAGTTAAAATGAGAACCTAAATACCTGAATCCTGTATATTTATCAAAGATGAGATACAATCAATCAAGTCATTTTGATTAGCTTTTGTGAGGTCGAGAATGAATAGAACTAAAAGCCACTTCTACTTTCTCCACTTTCATGGAAGTGTGTATTATCAGGAAGGCAACAAGAAATCACCATAACTCACATGAGCAGTATCTTATTCAATATAGAACAACTGATCCTCCGTCAATTACATTACATTGGTTTGTGTCGGTCTTGAGTCACCTTGAAAGCAATATGCAAATAAATAAATTCATCCACAATTTTTTGGTGTTTGGGCAAGGCCCGATTTTTTTTTAGATTTTATTTGTACTTATATATAATATATTTGCACATATACAAAAATATGTATAATTTACATATACTTCATATAATATATAAACTTAATAATTTTATAAATTAAAATAATAATATGAATAGTTCATAAATGTTTGGGATAATTACATTTACCCTCCTTGATCTATGTCTTGTTTATATAAACCACTCTTATCTTTTAAATAATTACACATACACCCACCAAAATATCATTATCACTTACACAAACCACCCCTCACTTTTTTGAAAAATTACCACCACCTCCTAAAAATGTTACCATCATTACACAAACTACCCCTGCTTTTTTGCTATCAGGAGTGGTTTCTGTAATTATGCAAAAAGCCAGGGTACGGAGTGTAAATATAATTATCCCTAAATGTTTTAATGTTTACATAAGTAACATATATCCTAAAACTTTTAATAAATCAACGCCTAAGACATGCACATATAAATTTACACAAAAAAATACTAACCTTTCAATAATTTTATTGTTTCATGTTTATAAAGTTATGGTGGTATTATTATTTAAAAGAAACATATATTCTTATAATAATTTGAAAATATTAAGTGTGCCCAACCTGGCGAGTCCCTGGCCTGATTCCAAAAATCTCTTAGTGGAACAGGTCCCGAGTTTTGGCAAACCCACCTCGCTGCCATCCATAAAGCTAAACAAAGGCAAGGCTTTACCATCCCAACAAGCAAAGACATACTTCGCCCCTCCTGTGACAAGTGAAGAGCCTATATCTTGAGCGCCCAACACCTTTCAACCATAGGCTTAGGTGTTCACCACAACATGCACACCCACCACGAGAGCACTCGTGTTAACAATGCCATCATTCCCCGTATCTTGAGGGCACCACATGTCTTGAGAGCAACTACACCCTCATGCCCCACTTTGATAGTGCCCCTACCCCTTGGTCATAAAAACACTCCACAACTTCTGCCACATTGACCATACGTCTTGACCACAAGAGCGCCCCAACACGTGTGAAGCAACAATGCCGTCATGCCTGCTTTTAGACCACACTGTACACTTTGACTAAGAAAACACCCACCACACCTCGATCACCCAAACAACCCAACACCTTAGCCACAAACACATCCCACACCTTGATGGCGATAACCCCGCACCCATTCGCTTTAAGCATGCCATATGCCTCCACCGTGATAACACCCCATACATTCATCTTAATCGTGTGCCCATGACTTTACCACGATAGCATCTCCATTTTAAGCTCGTCCTTTCTAACATACCATGCCACACAACGCCACCACAAAAGTATCGTTACGAGCATCTCCACAGCTCTATGCCGAAAATACTGGCACCTCAACCTCAAACTTGCTACGTGACTCAACCACAAAAGTAAACCTTGTGTCTCAAGTGAACATGCCACACCCTACCTCCAATGTGCCACATACCTTGATAGCGAAAGTGCTCATGCACCTCAACCACAATGATAAAATCAAATCATCCAATGTTTTTTGTTTCGATACTTGAGCTTTAACAAAGAGGTACTAATAGGTCCAACCGGTCTAAACCCATTTTGCTCGGGTTTGAAACAAAATGAATCATTGGTCAAAACTGTAACTGGTAGGGCAAATCCAAGCCCACCCAACCACACCATTACCAAGCATAGTGTAGCCTATAGTATATTATGTGGAGGAATGATGACGTGGCACTTGATGAAATTTAGATTGGGAGACAAGATTATGAAAAGGTAATTGAGGAAAGTGGATTCAGATTTCAAATAAAGTCATTCAACCATGAAGTCAAAATTAACAATGCAACTAGAGGCATAGTTTGAAACATTTCTACACCGATCAATTGAAAATGCTTGTATAAAACCACTCATTTGTAATTAAAGGACGACTTTTAGTCAAAGAAAATAATGGAAGAGATTGAGCTTGGGATATTATACTTAAGCTAAACATTATAAATTGTAATTTAATTGATATGCAATATCACAAACTAATACCAGTTCGAAAGGTAATAGATCAAGAATTTAAAATCCTGTAATTCCACTTCATTTAGAAGAGAGTGATAACTTACAATTTCCCACTTCTTACTATCCAAGCTTAGGATGTTAACTTCCCCAGTCTCATAGGTAACCTAGAAAAAAGTATACAATATTAGAAGAAAGGACATGATACATAAAACATAATGCAAAACATATAGTAAAATATAACTAAGAACACATACTATCATCATGACAATCACCAATGGTCCAATAAGAAAGCATATTCGTCATGAAACCCAAACTCACCTTGGAGGTAGAATAACTCATTTGGTCTCCGACTCTTGACAATATGGATGGTTCGGCAGAAATGCTGCCACATTTAGTAACTGCGTCTTCTTCTCTTGAACAACTAACAGTGACTTCATTTTGAGCTAACGACGGCTTTGTTGTTGCAGAATCACAAGCCAGTGAGGATTTCACTCCCATGTTTCTGTTAGCATCTCTTTCGTGTTTATTTCCAGCAGAAAATTCATTGCGCGGTTCAACTGATCCAAGTTGCACCAACATGGCCTGGTTTTGCCTTCCTCTAGTGTCAATCTCACAACTAGAAGTACCACACGGTTCATTTTGTCCCGTATGCAGCTCAGCAACCTGCTCTTTAGTTTCATTCATTAATACATTATCTGAATACCCATACCCAGAATTTGATTTGTTGTGTCTGTTGCCACTTGGTCGTGAAGAAGCCTCATAAAATTGTCGGCTATTCTTAGTGCCCATGCTACTGATCTAAAGAAGGACAATTTTTTATGAGAAAATTGAAGTAGCATCATGACAAACCAACCAGTAAAATTAGCAAGTCCAAACGCACCCCAAAAACCTCAATTTTGAGGCAAGATACCAATTTTTTGGTAAAGCTTGCATCAGCTTTAGAACCAATGAAAGCGTAAGCATTGACCTGTGAAAATATAAGAGATTATCAAATGGGAAATGTGGAAAATAGATTTCTATTTCAGTACAAAAATATAAGCACGAGAACATGCCTCTCTCATCTCAGATGGACCAGTTCTATAGAGTGATGCCGGAAGCAGAACTAATTTAGGAGTTTGTTGGGCATGTGTGTTATTGGTATTCAGAGAATCTAAAATAGAAATGCCCACTGTTGCCAAAAGATGGAGCTTCTACAGTGTAGCAAGCAAGAGGTCTTTGTCATCGCCTGCCAGATGGAAAATTGAGCATAACACATGCATTAACAGCAGAAAATACTTAACTGGAGTCATCCTAGCATCAACAGCATCCTCCGCCTTCTTGATTGCATTAAAAATACTTCGCAAGAATGATGCAGCATTGGATATAAGATGCAAGTTGCCGTCAAATAATTTTTCATTTACTAATGCCTGGACAGTGACGAAGAGTGGACTGCACAAAGAATGATTAGAGGAGATTAGGAGAAGACACACAAGATGCATAGATGATATTTCATCATTATGGCTAAAAATGATTGTTCACGAGTGAAGGCAGTGATTGCATCATGAAAAGAGAAGCAAAGAGTACCTTAGAAACCGTGCATATAATTTTTCATCTTGACACTCAGGAGAAGGGAAATCAGTGGCATGTGCAAGAACATGGATCAAAAACACAACTATATATACAGGGTGATTAGTTGCTCCTTGCATGGTCTTTGTTTCATGTATTTGAGCTCCTTTACCATATTCCCGAATAAATTTCTCCAAGTATGCCAATGCCTGAAGGGTAATATATCACAAAAAGCTACACATTTAATCTAGCATGATACTCACAAGAAGACAAAACGATAACGGTTTAAATAGATGTGAACCTACATCACAGCGTAAATCTTCCAGAGCATCTACAACAACAAATGAAAAGGCACACGCATATCTACTTGGCAAGGCGTGATTACTCAACAATTTGTGCATTTTGCTGGCAAATGATCTACGTACCACAGGAGAATGATCCTGGCAAAGGTCAGATATCTAAAAAGTCAGATATCCAATATTCCAATGCAAGTATGTCACAACTGCAAAACGTAAACCACCTAGTTCTGCTAAGAAATGCCAGATCAGTAGTACATTCACAATATCTAGAGAAAAAATACCACAGTTCTAACTCAATGGTGTTTCGGACCTTCGCTATAATATAATAGACTGGGTGGGGAACGTTGACTAATTGTTCTTCATCTGATAAGATGAAATTCTAGCTAACACCAGAAAGGCCCAGTCTATTGAAGTCAGGAAAACAGACACCTAGGACCACTTCTAGTGTAGCTTGCAGAACTATGTCCCGTAGGTACAGTAGAGCTTTATAATGCAACCAAGAATGATGAAGGAAATTCTGCTAGAAGATTGTCCGACAATTAACTATGGGGTTAAGGTCAAGTTTACTGTAGGTAAACAGAAAGCAAACTGAAGCGTGGACATACCAGTGAAGTGGGCCTCAGCAACTTAACCATTAAAATAAGGTAATAAAAGATTTATTCTTCATTTTTACTGGATTTGAGAGTGAAAAAGCTCTTATTAGAGACCGGAGAAGAGAATATTATTTAGGAGTGGCAGATAAGAATGTTGCTTCCAACAAGCAAGTGAAGAGAAAATCCTCCCTATCCCTAAGCATTGGGAAGTGCCCTACCATTTTTTACTCCAAAAAACTCCAATCATTTGTATAGAGTAATCATTTTCCTCTTAGCTCTAGAATAAAGGATAAAGGAGCTAGCCACAGCAATAATGGACTTTAGAGGTAGCTCAATCAGAAGTACCCCATCCAACCATAGTTTCTTAACTAAACAGACTGGGAGAATTAATTCCACAAATAACAGCATAAAGGACAAGACAACATCTTTATTTCAACTCCTATGTCAGCTGTCTCACACAGTAAGAAGACGATAACAGAATAGTAAGGATAAACAGGAGATCCTTTCCTTGTACCAATATCTGTCAAGGAAAAGTCAGACTAAACAATTGCAAGAGAAACGAAAACGCAGAAACTATCTGAGCAATTGAGACATGGGATATTATCTGTAAACATTCTGGCTGCAATGGTTTCCTTCCTAATTCAATACCATCACTTTTACTATTACTGTTGACATTATGTGCCTTGACCTGAAAGTCCACAAACCTTGGCCATTAATATCGTGGAGCGGAATATCTCCGAAGAAATATGTAAATCCCATTTTCTTGATAGCCGAAGGACAGAATTAGCTGCAGCTAATCGTATGAACGCCTCGTCATGTTCACTGAAAACAGAGAATAGATAATGTATCACTAGAAAACCAAAGATAACCCACAGGGCAAGGAAAGACAAGAGTTGATGACATTTATAAAACCATTGTCTACATCTCAAAGAAATACATCAAAAACCAAAATCACATGAATTGCATATATAAATTGGTCACTTTGATATGTGGACAAAACAATCACAGCTATGAAAGATATAAAATGACCTGTTCAAACAAAGATTTTGGTGTTAAAGGAGGCCTATCTAGATCAAGTTCAAGTCAACCAAAGCATAGTGCAGGAGCTACAAAAGATCAAGCTGATGATGGCTCTAATGGGCGTCTGGAATTAACTTCTGCCACCCAAAGTCAAGTATTTTGCTTATTTACCATGACCAACAATATCACAACAATGGGCCAAAGGAAACAACCAATTACCGAGCCTATTCATCAGTCTCTGCTTTCCAATTTCAATTGATTAACAAGAATGAATCTAACATAATAGCAGGCATATTATAAAGGATTAAAGAAAAGTAATATAAGAACTTAAGCATCCAATTTACAAACTCTCAAAGCTTGATTCCCTGAAAGATGCTCAAGAATGCAAAGTTAAATAAATATTACTTGCAAAACAGGAAATCTAAAATGGAAAATAGAGGATTATAATTGGTTCTAATCTTGTACCATGAAACATTGTAATAGGATTTGAAGGCTTAAATGGTGTGAAGTTCAATTTTATCTTAGACCAATTTTGTAGTTTGACCTGTGTAAGAATTACTAGTGTTATGGAAGGAATTGACTCATTTGTTAATAGATGAGCTGATTGGTACTTTTGCTTTTTATATGGAGGCAATTCTAAGACTTGTAAATCATAGCATTTTTCGCTTTACTAAAGATAAAGAAAAATAAAAACTAAACTCAAACAATTTTGAATATCCTCACCATGGGTTGCTACCAGGAGAAGATCCACTCCTCTGTAGCATTTGGTGGATAATGTCCAGTAGAAAATTTATTGGACGAGTAAGAGATGTGTGTTTGTGTGGTAAAAAGCTCCTCACAAGTGCTTTAAGCCCAAAAACCTGTAGAAGAACATTGGTTAAACCTAATGGGATTATCTAATTTGGCTAAAATCAGAACAGAGATAGAAGGCATAAATGTTTAATATTACACTAAGCAAAATTCAGCTGTAAAATGGAACATTAGTTTATATAGAATTGGCCTATAAGTTTCCTAAGATGTGAGTCTTAGGTAGAGATAAGAGCACATAATTCTCACTACTAGAACCAGTGGCAGCATGCTCATCAACTGTCATTTGTGCAGGATTATAAGCCTGGAAGCTGCAAGCCTAAGTACTCACTTGTTAACTTAACCAAAAAGGACCATATGAATGAGAATATTCATTCACCAATGTAACATTTTGAAATGCACTTTATAGTCTGAAAACATGCTTACCTTTAATTTACAGGACTTGCAACAGCTTGAAGTCTCATCAGAAAAATCAACATCCTTTGAAGCAAGAGCCTTCACAGAGACAGCAAACACACAATGGTATGAGTGAAGTACAATAGTTAGCAGAACTCGTCCATGCATGTCCAGGGGGGGGGGGGGGGGGGGGGGGGGGGGGGAAGAAATTAAAGTAATATAGTAGAAAAATACATCATTCTGATGAAATATTTCCTCAACAATGTAATGTGTAATCTCTTTTTCTTGGGCTTCATATGTTGAGATGGAATATTGTGCCATACAGCCTAGGGACTGCAAAACAGTAGGAGTATTCTCTCCATTCCGTAGAGAATCCAGCAGAGTCTAGTTACACAAACAGGAAAACAAAGACGAACATTCAGTGCAATGATAAGTACTGGCTCAAGCCTTATAAATAATATCTGGCTCATGAGTCATGAACAGCATATGATAACCAGATATAAGTCAGTTCATTCACATCATTAACATATGGCTAATAACAATTTTAGTCACAAAGTTAACATATGGCTAATAACAATTTTACTCTTCCCCTCGACTCATGAGAATCTGCTAATCCTTCTTCTTGTTTGAAATTGATACTTTTTTTCAGTGCACTTCCATTTCGGACCTAGTTGTGATATGCTAACAAAGATGCACAAATACTCAAGCAACTTGCAAATGAAGCATGTATTCACCACTCAACCAAGACACTATAAAGAACAAGTTAGTAAGGAATCAGACGTAGATTCACAGGCAAAGAGTATAACATACAGACCAAAATAGAATTACTCAATGATGTGAGGAAAGAGAAATATACAACTAAAACCAAAAAAAATAGAAACAATAAATAAATTGTATTTCACAGCTTTTTGTTCATATAAAAAGAGCTACTCAGCATATGAAGGAAGTGCTTGATAAGTAAGATGACATGGAAGCATTTGCATCGAACTCAAACTTCTTTCTCACATGCCCCCGCCACCCCTGAATTTTCTTCACAACTAAGATCCATACTAAACACCCCCCACCCCACCCACCCACCCCCAACCCCAAGAAAAAGCTGAGTCGCCACTGGAAAACCATTTAGGTGAATAGTTAGAGACCTTGCAAAGTCCTGAGAAAATGAACTGCTCGGATGTATCAGCTAATGCAGCAATTGCAGAAACAGCAAGTTTTGACTGCACACGAGTTCCTTCTAGACATACTTTCTCCAAGGCAGAGTATATATCACTACAAGGCACAGATATTATAAAATTAACTTAGGTAATCACTTAAAGAGATGAGCTAAAATGAACAAATATGTCATTTTTTATTCTGATAAAAACATGCAATTCTTTTTAATACTTCCATATAATA
The DNA here is from genome assembly GCA_034509725.1 of Sesamum angolense. NCBI lineage: Eukaryota > Viridiplantae > Streptophyta > Magnoliopsida > Lamiales > Pedaliaceae > Sesamum > Sesamum angolense. Next base: position 12,992,815 of record JACGWL010000012.1, read on the forward strand.
CTTCTAAATTTCTTTGGACAAGCCCTTAAGAATCGGAATCTTTTTTTCGTCTAAATGACAAAGTGATTTCTTTTTCTACTGTTTCAAAAAACTCCATTCTATTTTTTCTGATGATACTTTTGAAAAATAAACTTCATTGATTGATTTCTTACTGGTTAACATTAGTGTAGATGACCAATAGCTACTATATATTTCAATTATTGTTCCACTTGAATGATGTATTATCTCCTTTTGCACTTGTCCTTATTATTTAGAACTTCAAAAGCACAATTCAATGTAACAGCCACATCAATAGTATAATCCTTGATATATCTATAAAGGAAGGCTTTAGAGACATTGTACAGTTCTTTCAATTAATAATAAATTGGACACGTGAATTACCAGGCCTTCATGCAAATAACTCTCTTCGAAATGAGTCTCACCAATAGCAAGTTGACTTCAACTACTTACCTGAGTTTAATAGACATATGACATCCCTCTCTAGCTAAAATCTCAATGAGGTGTTCATTAAAAGGAATTTCCCTCTCAAGTAAAAAAGCTGGAACTGCTTCTCTGAACCTTTAAGGAGCGAAGGGAAGGCACCAATAATAGTCTAGGTAAGACAAAACAACACAGAGGAGCTTTATGAATAAAAAGGAATAGATACAGAAGTGAAATTGAGATATTCTCAATTACAAACATAAACAAATCAACAAAAAATGAACATGAGCTGCAGAGGAGCATCTCTTACCAAAAGAAGTTGCACTTGATAATCCTTCAAGTGCTTCTTCTCAGGTTCATCACCACAAAGACAATCTAAAATATACTGAATATGCTCGGAGCCAAATATATTAAAAGAGCACTTTGTCCAAAGATGAATGAATTCAGAAAGTGCTTTTCGGTCACCAAGTTCTCTCAAATATACATCCTGGAAAAAGGGTGTTTAGAGCAGGTTAGAAATATAATAGCTAAAATATGGAACAACAAAGGCAATAATTCATCTCAGAGTCAAAAATTTGAAACAATATTCACTTTTCTACACTAAATAAATTCAGGGATGCTATCGACAAGATGTTTTGAATTTTAAATAAATAAGATGATTCTTGATTTGTAAAGTGTTCTGTTATCAAGACAGCAAAAGATGGCCCTTGGCTAGCAAAGCATATGGACACTACATGCTTAAGAATTTAGATAGATGTCAATGATAGCTAAATAATTAGGGAGGTGGTTCAAACATTAAACTCACCTTTGAGGTCTGAAAATCAAGTGATGTCCCTCCTCTTAAAAGCTGCTGCAACACACTAAATGTATTATTGTCTTTGAGTTCTCTAAGTTTCTGAAAGCAATCTTTTGCTTTAGCAGGATCGGGAAAGCATGAACACATTTTCAAAACCAATGTATCTATTTTCCTTTCTGCTTCTCTAGAACCATTCTCCTGCAAAGGCAAACACCAATTTGCCAAATCTGAACTAAAAAAGATCGGCAAAAGAATATCAAAATGTCACAATGGCAACATGCCTACTAGTAGTACTGTACAAGCATACCGCAACCATCACAAATCAGTAATGGTGGAAATTCTGAATGCATTTAACTAAATGAACCAACATCCAGTAACAGCTTTTTCTGGCCTGTATGGGGGTAGATACAGATACTAGCGGAAGCAATTACTTCATCTTGTCATAGAACAGAAAAGCAGAGCTTATTGCACAAGCCTAACGGCCTAATGACATAAATAAAAAGTAACTCCAGTTTTAAGATCATTATGTGAATTACAATAAAGCAGAAAACTGATCATTTCTTGATGAGTAAAGAGGAATGTATATGGCAAGTTACATGATCATCTACAGAACCATTGAATGTTACACAACTTAGACTGGCAGCATCATCACTTTGAATTGCATCATCTTCACATCCCATGAAAAGAACAGAAAACAAGGACCAAATTGCAAATGTCTCCATTGCTTATGCCAGCAATAAGCTCTTTCAAGAATACCTCGAAAACCACCATAAATGGCCATCACCTCTAAACAAATACTTCAGAATGTATCGATGACATGATAAGTGGAAAAGGGGGAGAGAACAAAATCACAACAAAAAAGCATGAGCATCATGGCTAAGACATCTCTACTGCCATTGATGTGAGGCCACCAAAATGGTGTGACTGCAAGTTTTTGTACCCAGTTCTTCAAAGGCACAATAGAAAAATTCCACCATTATAAGATCAGCATAAAAGAAATGTGAAACAAAAAGAAACTTGTGATTCTATTCTACCATTAACAACAACTCTCTAAACTTTCATTTCGGGAGCATACATTTCAAGAGAGTTCTTTATTGAAACAGCTGTGGAAGATTTTGGCCATGCATGTCAAACAAGTGGCTCCCAAAACCGTCTAGTCCAATAAATCACAACAGTTCTTAAGTAACAGATCAGCATATCCAGAAAAATGTAAAGGGAAAAATCACTGTTCCTGAAATCTACCTCTGCTCTATTCCAGATATCCAAGTAAGTTATAAGCCCATCCCGTAGCCTGAAAAGAAACTGAACAGCTTTTACAAGCATATGATTGATAAACTGAAGTATAGCAAATCAGCAGTTTGATAAGACCACCTTCGTTTCTGAGATAGAATAGTTTTCAGTGCCTTAAGATGAGGTGGCTTGAAAAGGGAAAACATAAATATCCAGTGCCGTGTCCTTTCCTCTATTGAAAGAGAAGAAGGGAACAGATCAGCTAGCACAAGCTCCATGCTTTGAGGCCTGGAATCCAAGCAAAAGCATATTAAGCATTTTACTAAGAAGACTAAAGTGATTGGCTTTTTTTCTAGGAATAGGTATACCTAAACTCTGGACAGTTCTTCTCATAACAAAGCATCAAAATTTTGCATGGAATCTCTTCAATGTGTTCATTGAGCAAAGTGATGCCTGCTGCACACCTCATGCAATATTCCTGGTATAGTTCCACCAACTTTTTCAAGGCTTCACGTCTGACTGAGACCTAGATAACCGAAGAAAAGTCAGAATGGGAAAGGCAAAGAGAAGTTCACAGAGCTGAAAACTCTTGAAGATTATGAAACCTTCTTATCACGAAGTCTTTCGGCTGCTTGAGTTATTAAGTCTGAGGATGTGAAGTTTAAGTTAGACTTAGCTAATTCGCACACCACATTCACTGCTTCAGTTCTCACTTTATCATCATGATCTAATAGTCGACCCTGGATGGCAGCTGAGCAGCTCAAAAATCATTTAAATAAATCAAATATCAGTGTTGAAAGGGAGGAGCAGAAATGTTGCTGCAATGAACAGATATCACCAGAGTTCTGAATGCATACAGAGGGTTTCCAGTGATACTCTCCCTGATGGATTCGTCGTATAGAGAGCCCTAGCACATGAAAGAGCAGTTACTCTCACTTCTGCAGACTTGTCAGAGAATCTATTCAGCAACTCTATGAAGACGTGGGGATATTCCCGTGCAAAATGTTGCCCGTGCAGTAGGAGCTTTCTAATTAAATTAAGTGCTTTAATTCGGACATCAACCTGATCAGTCTGCAAGTTGCATAAACTTCACTTACCCCAAGGAGCTAAAACAGAGATTATTTAAGAGACATAAAAACATATCCGAAATGCCTACCATGATGGGAATGATGATAAGAATGCAATCTATAAGTCAAAACTACAACTTCAAAACTCAACTTTGAGTGCACAATCCCATGAGGGTGAATACAATTAGGAAATTATGAATTTCATGCAGTTAACATGAATACAGCAATTTTGGGACAGGATCAGCAGTAACGGGATAACAAACCAGTAATTCATGAGTCAAACAAGGTATGACGGAGAGAAGCATTTGAGGAGCAATTTGGAATATCTCAAGTATAATTTCATGGTAAGATTCTTTAATCACACTCCCAACGGCATCTCTATTCAATATACATGATGTCAGGAACTGGCATATACAGCGCTCCAGCTTTTCACCACAATTCTGTATGACAGTACCAGCAAGTCGGATAGAAGCAGATGCTACACCCTGAAGAGCATAAGAGCAAAGGAAAAACTTTAGTGGTATGGAAAACTGAACTTGCAGAAGAATATGCACAGAGCAATAGCACAATGGATATGACAGCAGCCATGTAGATATCAATTCATAATACACAGTATTATTATCACAACTCATGCCCTTAATGACACAAATGACGTCTGGAACTTTTACATCTACCTTCCTCTCCTTGATGATATTCTGCAAAATCACATCTATAAGTGACTGAGATGTACTCTTTTCAGAAGAATCAAGGTCTGCAGCCTCTAAAACGCTTGTTATTATTGACGACATTGAATTAATCAAACTTCGAGGATGATCTTCCCTACAAGTAAAATAACAATGTCAAGACAAAGTTTTCATGTCATTTTCAACCTCCTAGCGCGACTCTCAAAATAAAGGGTCAATATAACAAAAATTAATGCCGCTAATATTTTTATAAATGAAATAACCCCACAATCTTCAAAAATTTCAAAGAATGCATTATGCCCTCTTATGTAACCATAAGATAATTTTTCAACACCACATTGACCAAAGTTGAATCATTGAAATGATCACCTCACATGATAGAAAGAACAACAGTGTGCTATAAATTAGAACAGTAAGAACTAAGAAGAAATGCAGATATAGAACAATAAGAAACGGTTAAAAAAGTGAGAGGAGTGCTGAAGTAGGAAAAGCAAACCTCGCAGCACTAAAGAAGGTTTTGAACATTTTGAGAATCAAATCATCACATCCAGTGTCTAGCATTACCAAACAAAACTGCAGTTTAGCAACTGTCTCCAATAATTTGGCCCCCCTCGAGAAATAAGGGCTAGCAGTGTCTTCAAGCTCCACAAACATACTTAATAGAAATTTAAAGATGTCCTGTAGAAAGACAAAAGTTAACTGACTATTGGCATCCAAGAAGAAGGTTATAGTATCAGGTAAGATCCATCTTAATGTAACAAATGTAATAACAAACATTCAAAATCAATATTGCAAAAACTAATCATTTACCCTGGAAACTACGTGGCTAAAATCAGGATTTGGTGCCAGGACCCTTATAACCTCACAAAGGCAGACGCCAACCAGGAGCCTAATATCTTTATCTTTATGGTCAAGCCATGCTTGATGAGAGAATCACTCAGCGGCTTGACTGATGACTTTAGTGATTCAGACTGTTTTAACTCTTCAAAAGCACTGGCGGCTTGCTGCACAGAAGATGTATAAGTCAACCCCAATACTTAATGAAACTGAGACATATCACATCAACATAGAGCAAAATGAACCCAAGAGAGGGGCAAGAAAACCCAACAATACAAGAGCAATCTGTCAGTTCACTTTTTCTTCGTCTTCTTTTCAAAATTCTGTTAGTCCTAGATCATCGAGATTTCAGTGGGGAGGGGCAAGAAAACCCAGAAATAGAGAGAAAAACAAGATACCAACATCAAAATAAACATCTATCAAACGTTAAAAGCAAGAACCAAAAATAAATAAATAGACAATGAATCATGCGGAAAGAAAGAAACAAACAATCAAGAAACCAAGAAACAATAAAATCAGACAAAAATAAATCAAGTTAATGTTGAATTCTTTCTTTTACCTTGAGTAACTTGACGAGAGTGCTTTTGTTTGGGCAAATTTTGGAGGCGGCGAGTTGTGTCCCAATTTGCGCTATCACTTTCTTGGCCTCCTCCTCTTTCTTCTCTGCCTCCGCCATTTTCAGTGCGTGTTTTCTTTGTTACTGTGCTGCACTTTCGCGTCGTCTTGAGTATTTGCGTGAGAGAAGAGAGATGGAGAGTGAGAGGGGGCCTGTTTTTAAAGATTCCCGCCTGCGCAACAAATGTAGTCTGACAGAGGCGGTTAATCAAAATTTCAAGGGCAGTTTAGGAAATTCGCTCTCCCAGCTTGTAGGGTGCGTTTGGTTGGTGAAAAATAGGAGGGCGGGGGAGGGATTGAAAATTTCTTTGTTATTATTATTTAAATGGATTAACTATTATTAATTAAATAACTCCATTACAATTAATATAATCCAATAAATAAAATTTAAACAACATCCCATATATATATCAGATATTTTGCAGTGTTCTTTTACGAGTGCACTCTGTTTTAGCTCAAAATCAATTAGTAAACTAAAAAATACTTGTCTTTTGAATATCCTATTATACAATAAATAATTATTTATCTTAAATGTTTTATATGTTTATCTAGTTAAATAAATCTTATATATATATATATATATATATATAATTATCCATAATTTTCAGATAAAATAATAAAGTAAAAATTTTCAAAAATAGTTCAATAACTGTCTTATATATTTAATCACACAATAAAAATCATCTTATTGACGCGCAACTTTAATGAATTATTGTTATTACTTCTTAAGATGACACGCAACATATTTCGACCAAAAAGTAAAATTATTAGAGCATTATTATTGGCATAGTCTTGGTCTACTTATTTTACAATTCTCAAAGGGATCGCAATTTACTGACTCCAGTGCGAACGCAACACTGCAGGAAATAATTTATAATGGGCATTGGAATTGGCCACTAATTCCAAATATATCTCTCTACGACTCATGGAGGAGATGATCGTATTTGTTAGAGAGTTGAGGGTGGGAAATTCTCAAATCAAGAGGTTTATGCACTATTCCGCCTACCAAAATCCAAGTTATGCTGGTCTTCACTAGTTGTGGGCCCCTTAAAGATCCCGATAAACAACTTTATACTTTGGCTTGTTATTTTGGGCAAATTATCGATTGTGAACAACCCTTGGTTGTATCATTAGGACAGAACGTGTATTATGTGCTCCAACAGACATTATGAGACTCGTGCCAATCTGTTTGTTAGTTGTCCATACTCTTGTACGTGTATCAACGTTATACGACAACATGTACGATTCCCTTTGCCGCATGATGATTGGTTGACGAGTGTTCATTGGGCTGCAGTTAAGTCGAGAGGAAAGCATGTTATCAACGCGACATATAGAACTTTATTGGCCTCGACGTTGTATTACATTTGACAGTAACTGAGCAGACGGAGATTAAAATATACTGATCGATCAACTCATACTTTAGCTTGCATTATTGTTGAGGAATGTAGCATAGGATTCTTAGTGCTAATTAACCTATGTATATTAATACGATATCACTGTTTAGGCTCTGAAAGATTCATTTGACTAGTACTTAAGCCCTTTTCCATTTATTGTATGATACTTGTACTTCTTTTATTTATTAATAAAATTTGCCGCTCTCGAAAAAAAAAAAAAAAACAACAGCACATTTGATAGTCTCGACCTCTTACATTATTAATTAATTAATTGAATTAAATACTAAAATTGGCAGACCTATAAAATATAATATACTAAAAATATGTTCTCACTTAATAAAAAGACTTAGATACTTCTCTCGTAAAAAAATTAAAAATTGACTAAGTAATATTTTTTCAAAAGTGCTGATATTATTTTCTTCAATCATTCCAACCTAACGTTTTTATGTATTTGTTTTCCTTTTACATGTAATCTATATTATTAATTAAAGTGGGCACTTAAAAAAATAATAATAAGTGGGAGGGGCTTATAATAATTATCAAATATATTTATTTTATACATATCTTTAAAGTTATAAATAAATTTTAATTCATGCGTAATTAATATTAACTAACTTTATTGATTTTAATTAATTATTGATTTTATAATAAAACAATAATATATATTATATAAAAAAGAAAAAACTATTTTTATTCACAAACGACAGTTATTTATACCGCCGTATTGATTTTTATAAAGTAAAAAATGCAATTGAAATAATAATATAATTAACTTATTTAAGTTATAAATTTTATTTTAACTGATAAATTAATTATCTTTTTCTTCTTTTTTTCATTCTTTTTATAAATTTAATATATTAATTATATATATTTTTATTATATAATATATTTTAAAATATAAAAATTGTTTATTATATGCACGTAGAAATTACGTGAATATAAATAAATAAAATGTGTAAGTGATTATGGCCTTTCATATATCAGACTATCACCAAACACACCCTTAATGGGAGTAAAACCAAAGACGTTAAAAGGAAAAAACCCGACCCTAAATCGGAGTCTGGCAAAATGGAGCAAGTAATGAGCGCACTGAACCGGGCGGTGAACAGCAACGCCGTTATTAACACGCTTTTACTCGCCGTTTTCGGGACTCTGGCGGCGAGATCGGCGGCGCAGGAGCGAGCGATCAAGGCTCTGGAGGAGGAGAAGGACTTGCTGCTCAAAACAAACAAGGGTATCAAAAGTACTCTTTGGGAATGGAAGCAGAAGCTATATGCGGAGGCCGAAGCGAATCCCCAGAAAGCCCTCGTTCCCCTTTCCACACTCAAGTCTATCTACGGCGAAGTTGTCATCCCCTCTGCACCTTCTGGTAATTTCACTATTCACCTTGCTTGTTTTTTTTTTTTTTTTTGGGTTTTAAATGTTGTGATAAGTGAATGAGGAGACTGCTGTATTGATTGGTTGTGAGCTGTGCGGTGAGTGTCGCAACCTGTGCTATGTTGAGCATTGTGAATTTTATGTTACAAAATTTCACACTAGATTGCTAACTTTTGCTGTTGCATTTGCTTGGAGTTTTGATTTTAGCAAAACCTAGTAAGAAAAAACTTATTAAGGTGATAAGAGGTAAATATTAAGCAATATCTATAATTTTAAGATATATTTGTTGATTTCAACGCCCATTTGTTGGAATTTGGAGTCATAGAAACAAGCTCGTGGAGGAGTTGAATTAATGAGGATTTGATTGTTTTCATTTCAAGCTGAATGGCTTCAATTTCTAACTACAAACACAGACTGTATAACCTTTTAAAATTGATTCATGTTATGTCCAAAATAAAATGCAATGACGTCTCCCCTGTAGGGGTTCCACCTGATAAGTTATGCAATTACATCCTGCCATTGGAGGACTAAGCCTCATATGTATTCTCTATTCGCCAATTAGTCAAAAGCATGCAAGAGGTGGCATGCGTAGCCTGCAAGAATTTTTATCTTTGAAACTCCTGTGCTCAAGCTCCTATTGAATATATCTTCAATTCAATTAAATCTACATTCTTGATTTGGCAATGTGAACTTTCTCCTTCTTATATTTATATTTAAGCCAGCTGCAAGTCAATCTGGAGGTGCCAAAGCATGATAGTGGTTGCAGTTTAGGGGTTCTTCGTGAAGGTAGCTTCAGTATAAGAGAGGAAAAGACGAAAATAAGAACACGTTATCGCAAGCTTTATGTTAATGCCTATTGGCTTTACTGAGTCAATAGCACTATATGAACCCCACTGCACCCAGCAATTACTTTGTCTCTGGTTGATGAGGGAACAAGGTGGCTTAATTTTTGTTGCTTTTCTGTTTGTTTCTAGATACCAATTTTACTAACTAAGCAATTGAACCCTCCTGACTGTTTTTGTTCCTCACTTTTTCTTTTCGTCAAGCATGTTCTGAGTCATCAATGATAAAGACAACTTTGACATCCTCTTAAGTGGATTTTCTTTTTGATCTTTTTATCAGCTTACTTATTCCATGCAGGTGAAGATGGTAAGCTAGATGGAAAATCTCCTGCTCCGAAGATCATGATCTAGTAGGTATGAGATGATCAACAAAACAACTTTTCTGATTGAGAGAAACAAGATGGCCTTGGCTTCCTATACATGCAACTAGTTTATCATAGTTTGTGTGAAGCTGGAAGCTGGAATTGGAGAAAGCATGTATTATCCTGTCCATTTTTGTGAAACAATTTACAAATCCTTGGTATATTTCTTTGAAAAACTATCTGAAGGCATTGCGGACTTCTTCTTTCTTGTCTTCATACTGAGAATTCTGTGACTTCACATGTAAGAAAATGCTTGAGAAGCATGTTTTAGGTCTGATGTTCTAGTGGAGTTGCAACACTTGAACCGTTATGTCAAAAAGATGATTATGGAGGAATTGGAAAATGGAAGAGGGAGGTTGCAATAAACTAAGGGCCCAGAATAATCGTTCCAAGATAAGGTGGAGGTGAAAAAAATGAGTAAAGAATAACACCAGAGTTGACTATCTTGCGTCAACTGTTTATGTCATATTATCTTTGTAATGGTTTGATAAGTGTTTGAAATGGACGTGTCAACCAACGTTTTTTGTGGACTGGGTTAGTGAAATTAGTTTTTCAGAGGTGCACTAGATGGCATTTCTGAAGTTTGTCTACTTGGTTTCTCACCAACTATGGATCAAAATGAAATCAACACCACAATTATGCGAATTGACTCTAAATTACTTCTGATTGCATTCCACTTCCCTGGTCACTTCTCTTATTGTAAAAGATCTGCTTACTCATGGAAATCTGTTGTTTTCTTGATATACAATGTATGTATTTATGGATTTTCTATGTTATTTGCTACTGGTGTGCAAGAACTCTAAACATAATATATTAGGTCTAGCATTTTGGGTTCTCTGAGAGCTATTGGGCCGTCACTGGTACGCTGATGAACTTCATTTTGACTCTTTGGTTGTAGCATAATAGACAATCCCGAACATGAAGGCCCGTAGTTCTTTATATCACTGAACTACTTTTTATGATAAAAGTGAACCTTATTTTCGAAGAACCTTCAATCTTCCATGTGCACTGTTGCTTCGTTTCCTATAATTGAGTTGACACAGCAAGGTTTTGAAAATTGATACCAGATAGGCTTTTGGATTATTCATATCTCGGCTGCATGTGCACCACCATTTTTTTGCCATAATATTTGAATCTTTGCATGTTGCTTCACCTAAAATCATCCCCCATACATCTGTAGCTTTTAACATCCTTCAGCCAGATTGGGTAACTTTGCAGACTAAGCACGCATGCATACTGTAAGTCATGACTTGCATCTTTTAATCATCTTATATCAAGTTTTGTCTTCTTTGTGGCCTAATCCTCAATAATTGATCGCTCTTTTTGCACAGTATTTCAGCCTTGGGCACCATACCCCACTTGATTGCCGCAGAATCGCTAACCAAAGTATTACTACTGTTGGCTAAAATTCTAATGTTGTATTAATTTTACAGAGATGATGTAGCCTGAAATTTCTTGCACGGTCAAACTGAAGTACTTTTGTTATCAGGAGAAACCAATTTGTCAACTCATACTCTACTTATAATATTCGTGTACAGATGGGTTTTCGGTGGTATATTCAACGAAAATGGGATTCTCCAGAAAATATACACATTATTCCTCAAGTTGAGGAGTCGGGAATATTATTAATTTGAATTCAAATGTTGCTTTTATCCGACATAACCGAGTACCGGACATCGAAGAGTCGCCTTCGCCAGTCGTTGGGGCAATCCCTTGTTGACGTTTTCTCTTATGCGTGTACCATGGGCACATAACTGGAGTTGGAATTTTCTTATGTTTGTTGTAGGGCTAACTAGGAGAAAAGGATGTGGAGCTTTCAAAGGTATATTTTCAGAATATGTCTTCCAACTCTTTTAGGAAGGAAGGTGCCTGCCATTTAATGTAATGAAATAGATATTAATTTTCCAAACTAAGCTATTTAATTAATGCTGTCATTGTTAACTACATGAACAAAAAAAAATAAATAGTGAAGCTCCAATAGCAAATTCCCTGTCATCAACAGGCGTCCTCTACCCCTTATTCATACTAGATGTGGTTTACGTGTATTAGATGCATATTTAAAAAATAATAAAAAATGACACGTATTATCTGATGTTGTATCCATCAAACTCGTGGTGGGTGCAACATCGAAAAGATTGATTTGGTTACATAGGCATGTATATTGAATAAATACCATACGTAGGAGGTAAGTTTGAATGGCAAGATTGTAATTTGAGTTTATTTTCTCCCCTTGCTTTGAAGATCATTTCATCTAAATTCAAAAGCTATGGACAGGTCTGCAATATTAGGTAAAGTTAGACCCTAAGTGGAGGACTTGTATTCATGAAATTGAACGGTACTTCTCGGGGATAATTATTTGAAAAATGTAAGAAAAAAAGAAAAATTAATGAAATGGGCAAATTTCAAAAGATTTAAAGGTTTAGGCAAAACTGTACAAACACCAGTTTTGCCTAGATTTCTGTTTTTCACCAATTAACTCGGATTTAAAAAAATTTAAAAGACAAATCTGGGATTTGTAATCCCAGATATGGCAACAATAGCCATATCCGGGATTTGAAATCCCAGATATGGGACTTTTTTTTTTTTAAAATTATATTTAAGAACCGTGGTTTCAAACCACGGTTCTTATAGAAAAACAAAAAAAAAAAAATATATTTCAAGATGATTGGACGCATGCATGTAAAGTTGCATGCATGCGTCCAAACTCTTGAATGTAAAGAAATGGGATTTGAAATCCCAGATTTTGTGTGTATTTATTCGGAAAAAATTTTTGCTTCCCAAATCACACAAATTTCAGACATTTCGAAAAAAATTTTGCTTTCGAAAAAAATTCTCCTTCCAAGACTCGGTTCATAGTTGCTGAAGTGTGAAATTTTTTTCTTCTAGTGTATAATTTTTTGTTACGGTAAGTCAATTCTATTGATTATATTTTTCTTATTTACATTTCGTTATTTTTTTAAAAAAAAATATTGGTATTACTTTAATTTTTATATATTTTACTTTATTTTGTAGATATGGAGCAACAAAATCATATTGATATTGTTATATATTTTGGAGGTCAACGAATTGATTTATATGATTCTGTAAGTTATGATCGCCCTCCAATCAAATTTATTAGAATATATCGTAGTACAACGTTTGTAGAATTAGAATCTATTTTGTATGAAAAACTTAACCTCTGTAAGATTGAATTTAAGTTACAAGTATATTTCAAATATATAACATATGATGGTGATAGAAGACGGGAGATGGTGTTTCCAATTAATACAGATGAAGATGTCCAATTCTTTTTCTCTCCTGTGAGTGGATATAAGACTGTTGAAGTTTTTGTCGAAGCGGAGAAAGTTTACCAAAATATTGTAGCAAATGACTCGTATGTTGGTGATCGTGGAACATATATGTCTATATTAACAGAAGATCCACACAGCTTGCCAGCAGTAACTGAAGCAATGGGTACAGTTGGAATTAATGAAAATTATGCTGGTCCATCTACATTCCACCAACAAGACGACGAGTATTCTGAGCCAGAAGCAGATAGTTTCTTAAACCATGATCCAGTGGACTCAGAACCAGAGGAGTTTGAAAATAATCAAGATGGTCAAAATGATAGTAATCCTGAAGAGGATGATGATGATGATGATGGTGATGATGTCACCATTGCAGTTATGTTGGAAGTGCTTGGAAATAATGGTAATGAGCCGTCAAGCTATGTTCAAGAGGGAATTGATTTGAACATACCAGCTTCATCGGGCCCACCTTCTCTGTATCCGATAATTCCATTTTTCAATACAACACATCCAGAAGTCGCTGCTGACTCGTATGATATCCCTTGTAGTAGTTGGGGTCATTTTTACGACTCAAACTCCGGAGAGCTTGAATATGGAATGGTTTTCAAGAGTAAAGCCCACTTGAAAGCGAGTGTCCAAGATTTCTCGGTGCGGTTTGCAAGACGAGAATTTCGAGTGGTGGAGAGCAAGCCAAAATTATGGAAAGTTGTGTGCAAGTATGATGAAGCTACTGGGTGCAATTGGATGTTACGAGCCGGATTCAAAGCTAAAATGGAATTATTTAAAATTACCAAGTACGTGGGGCCACATACGTGCTTGATGAATGAAATTTCTATTGATCATCGTAACTTGGGTAAGACTATGATAGCAACGCATCTGCTTGGTATGGTTCGTCAAGACCCAGCATATGACATCAAGTATGTCCAGCAGAATGTGAAAGATAGATTTGGCTTTGACATATCTTATCATAAGGCTTGGCACGCTTTGAAAGCAGCTCGAGAAGAGGTTTATGGAACTTGGGAAAGCTCTGTGAGGAAATTGCCGAAATACATGGCCGCACTGCAGAAATGGAATCCGGGGACAGTGGTTGAGTGGTTGCATCTGGACACTGATAGGCCTAGAAGAAAAATGTTGAACTATGTTTTCTGGGCTTTCAGACCGTGTTAGAGGGATTCCGTTATTGTCGCAACCTTATAAGTATTGACGGAACTCATTTATATACTAAGTACAAGCATAAATTACTGATTGCGGTAACTTTGGATGCAAATCAACAGGTCCTCCCATTAGCATTCGCACTAGTTGATGAAGAATCATTAGAATCGTGGCGATGGTTCATGGACATGCTTGCCAAACACCTCAAGCACGCCAAGCTTAGTGTAGACAATAATTTAGAATTTTTATTTTCTAGTATGTTGTAATATGTAAAACATTATTATATGAAATATTTTTATTTATGAAGCATTTTACATGTTAAGAAATTACACGTTATGATACATCTATCACATTTAGTAATGCCCCCAGTGCCGCATCGTGGACGTCGTCTATTTCTGCGAGGAACCTGTTCCTGTCTCGGCACCGAATTTTGAGAGGGTACATCTAAGTCTTCAAATGGAACTGGTGAAATTCCATGATATATCCGATGGTCTGGAGTAACTGTGTATGTTGATTCATCTCCAATAAATGGCAAATATGAATTGTCAGAATCAACTGTGTATGCCGTGTTTGTTGGAGTATATGCATTTGAGGGACCTGCCTCGTCCGGTGCATTAGAAGGACCCGCCTCGTCCCGTGTATTAGAAGGACCAGCCTCGTTAGGGACAACTCCTGTAGAAATAAGCGGATAACGTGTTTCGAGAAAGTTCATAATTTCCTGATGAGTTTGATGGTGGCTAGTCATCAATTGTACCACTGAGTGAAAATCCATAGGGACTCTGTTATAATCTATTATCATTTGTCCAACTCGTTCAGCCTGCAAACAAACGAAAAAATTAGACTTTCCTAAAGTCTTTACATGCAAATTAAAAAAAATATATAGAAAAAAAACACAAACAATTCATACCAAATAATCTGCATCACTTATGTTCACCGGACGATATCCAGGGGTGGTTGCCGATTCGATCTCATGTGATATTTGGATCCGAGTAATTTGTCTAAACCAGTTCATATAATCCGGGACAGTATCACGATCATTCTCGATCTCGGGTCTTACCACCATTAATGATTGCACGTCGTTCCATTGTATAATATAATCCCGATGGAAAGATGCCCAATCTTGTTCATGACGTCCCCGTCTATCGAGTGTATGTAAACGTCGTTCACTTACCGGAGGGTTCGGGGAATATCTTGAATCATGCCAAATTGTCGAAGCACACGTTCAGGATGATGGATTTCTACAATTGCATAGTGTATCAACGGGCATTTTATGTGCCATGGTGTTCGTAAGGCGTAAATCGGCAAAGACTGGACATCGGGCCCTTCGCCGCCATATGGTGTCCAAATAAACTACAATATTATATCAATTGAAATCAATACACATTAATTTTAAATGAAAAATCAACTCTATCATTTGAACATACCTCATTTTGTTTCATCCGTCAAATGTATTTCTAATAATGCGGACGGCATTATGAGCTGCATGTGTCCGGGATAGGTGATATGACCACCTAAAAATTTAGGTAGCAACAAAAAATTTAACTAAATAATTTTAATTTTATTTTACTATTAAAAATAAAAATGAACTAAGCATACCGTGCAGCATATGGTGGATGCGGGAGGATGTTTTCTTCATCTATTATGGTGGGCATCAACTTTGTATTTTTGGTAGAGAGAATGGGCGCTATGGTTATAATACGAGACCATGCCCAAATTTGTAACAATTGCATAGCCCCACCTATATTCACTTTATGTCTCTGCGATGATGTACACAATTCTTTGTACAAATAGGCCAACACCGCCACACCCCAATTAGATACACCATATTCGATGTCTTGCATGTGTCGTAAATATAATAACGATACAGTGTTGCCCGTAGAATCAGCACATAATATTCCACCGAGAATGCACAAAGCACATACTCGTGCCTCTTGCAATACCTCCTCAAAAGGGCTATCACTATCGCACATATTACTTAGCAACCATTCATGCAAGACAGTGAGTTTTATTCTCGAATTTTTCAAAGCCTTCTCATCCGGTTGGAATCCCAAAAATTGATGGCAATAATTTTGCCACTGTTGAGTAGTCCACTTTGTATCTACTCCAGTAATAAAATTGCCTTCAATTGGAAGACCCCAAATGATTGCGACGTCCTGAAGTGTCACTGTCGCCTCACCAACCGGAAAATGAAAAGTATGGGTTTCGGGTCTCCATCTTTCTACTAAAGCAGTAATAAGATGTTGGTCAATTTCAATATGACCACACTTAATAACGCCTAAGAAACCCATGTTCTGCAACACTTGTAAAACACGAATGTGGCGTGGAATAAGTTGAAGAACCCGAAAAAAAGAAATATCACCACGCCGTACATTTAAAATTGTGTCCTGACCTGTGGGCACATCTTCAGATCTGTGAGTTGATTGCCCATATAATACACTGTTATCACGTGGACCAAAATTAGCCATTGTAAAAAAATTTTCAAGTGCTAAATTTTTTTCGGCAGACAATGCAATAAATTTCCTTCGATTTTCTGGTGGTCCTTCGGTTAAATTTATAGAGAAGGGAGGATATACAACACATTAAATCTAGTGTTTCAAACACCAGATTTAATGCACAGTGTGTCCGTGACTTTCAGAAATGGGATTTGAAATCCCATTTCTGATAACTTTTCAGAAATGGGATTTCAAATCCCATTTCTTTACATTCAAAAGTTTGGACGCATGCATGCAACTTTACATGCATGCGTCCAATCATCTTGAAATATATTTTTTTTTTTTGTTTTTCTATAAGAACCGTGGTTTGAAACCACGGTTCTTAAATATAATTTAAAAAAAAAAAGTCCCATATCTGGGATTTCAAATCCCGGATATGGCTATTGTTGCCATATCTGGGATTACAAATCCCAGATTTGTCTTTTAAATTTTTTTAATCCGAGTTAATTGGTGAAAAACAGAAATCTAGGCAAAACTGGTGTTTGTAACACCAGTTTTGCCTAAACCTTTAAATCTTTTGAAATTTGCCCATTTCATTAATTTTTCTTTTTTCTTACATTTTTCAAATAATTATCCCTACTTCTCGCTGCAATAATCTGACCAATTTTGACCCTTGAACCTTGGAATCCTTCTGCAAAATGGGGCCGGGCCCACATTATTCACTTGGTCCCTCTTTCTTGGGACTAATAATTCAAGATGTTTTTCTGATGCAATAGTTTCTACAATAATTTTTTCTGAAATTTTATATTTTATTTATTATTTAAAAAATTATAAATATTTTTTTAAATTAATAATCATCTAACAAATATTAAATAATCACTAATTTTAATAGATACTATAACTTTTTAAAATACTTATAATTATGATAAATTTAATAAAAGCCAATCAAAACATTCATTTTACAAAGATTTAAAATCAAATAAAGCCGTACAGCAAATAATGCTATTTATTCAAAATTTGAATTTCACTTTAGTGAATGTGGAATTGGATATAAAAGCAGTAATTTGGGCCTTCTGAAGAGGGGAGAATTCTTGCAATCATTATCCCAAATTTAGCTATTTTGGTCTTTAAACCCCAAATAATACTATTATGATTATTATTATTATGTAATAAAAACAACAACTTACCATGAAAATCCACAATCTTGGCCAAAATTAAGTGTGATTAATTTTTAATGATAACAATTAACATAATACAACCCCAACTACACCCCTCCCCTTCCCGCATATACAC